>CM056829.1:22369600-22499600 GCA_029853015.1 Chelidonichthys spinosus | reverse complement strand
TGGTATTATTAACTACAGTTACAGTGTGGAAACTGGAATACTAATGTTCTGACACAGGACTAACTGTGTACAACCTTTTTGTACAAACTCTGCATACAAACTTTTACTCAACAGTTAAGCAGCTGTGCGGCTATGGCTGTGTGTTACTGGTGAAGACACTAGGATAACACTAAAAGGAAGCGTTAACCTGTTCTACCTCTTCAAACCAGTTGGACTGCAGGACAAACTCTGGCTTCTCGCTCTCATACACACTAATATCGTCGTCAGGAAAACAGACTGTACTTATTAATACACTTTGTTCGCTGCATGAAATGATTCCTACTCCTACAGAAGTAGGAATCATCTACCAGTAACCAGACAGATGGTGTAGCTCTCCCGGCTGCTGAGTTTTCTGATATTAAAGGACAGTGGGGTACATTTTAAATACAGGCTCTTCTGCATACCGCTCACACTCATCAGGAGCTAAAGGTCGTTTGTCGAACAAGACCAAGTTCATGGGATGTCTCCTCCTCCTCTGCTTCCCATATGGTTTGGTTTGGGACCGTTGGGCGTGGGGCTGCAGTTGGAGCCTCCCTGCGAGGACGTCACACGCCGGTGCAGCATCGGTTTTGGAAGAGCTGCTCCACCACCGAGTCGTCGGCCAGTGTGGAGATGTCGCCGAGGTCTCGCTCGTCACAGGCAATTTTGCGGAGCACCCGTCGCATGATCTTACCTGCAGATAGCGAGGGACAGCGGTGATGATGGTGAGCCATTTTTTATTTGACAAAAATAAAGTCCTGTTAGGAGCGTTACTTTAATACCGTATTCCAGTGCAATTACCTGATGTAGTTAGTAACCTCATCCAAGTATCACAAACTCATTAAAGTGACGTAACTGCCTTACTTTGCGTAGTGATTACCTGAATACCAAATACACATATAGACAATAGAAAAGACTGCTGACATTTCACCATTACATCACAATAAACCTAGGAGCAGAACCAGTACCCATATAAATCAAATTAAATCAACCTGCTTTGTCCTGTATTATGTTTGTAGTATGTAATACCACAAGTCACAATAATAATATAATTTAGATAAACTGATCCTTCGAACATGAATGCAACTGCTCAAAATATATTTGTATATCTGTACATCAGAATGGTTTGGCTCTCTTTGAAAGGTGTTTAATTCTCCTCCACGACTACAGGTCAAATAAAAACCTACTTTACAATCATTTCCATTTCCTGTAACTTGAGTAACGTTACCAGATCTGGTCTTGGGAAGACTTGGAGCATTCTGGATGAAGTCGGGCGTAGCGATGGCACCAATCTTCTCCCGCACTGTAACACCACAGAAAAAAATCACATCAGGATGGATGTCCATGAAGTCACTGAAAAGCAGGTTTCACTATGGATGTAATGCCAGATTGAAATGCTCTGAAAAGAAACGCATCTTAAGACAGCCCTACAAAACTTTATTATATATATTAGTGCACCCAAAAAGCCGTGTTTACCAACCTTGTCGCTTGAGCTCTGCCTCGAGTGTGCGGCTGTACGTCACTCCATCGGTGAGAGTAACGAAGCAGTAGAGACTTTCTCCTTTGACTGGATGAGGTCGGCCCACCACAGCAGCCTCTGCAACAGCTTCATGCCCCACCAGAGCAGACTCCACCTCTGCTGTACTCAATAAGTGACCTGGAGGGAACAGAGAGGGACAAAGGGAGTCCTATCAACGGATCTTAGAATGTCAATATTCCCAGTTTATCACGGACAGAATTGATCTAATCAGGAACAAGGGGAGAGAAAATATCTCTACAGTTCAACTTGAAGCATCGTCAGAACCGTTCTTCTGTTCGTCACCTCTGAGAAGCTCTGAGATCCTTCTTGGTTTAGAGTTTCTGTCTTTAAGTCCAGGGTAATGTATACTGGATATTAAGTATGATTTCAAAGGCTCCATAGACCAACAAAAGACAACTATCAATGATTACATCAATGTTTTTTTTCAATAAATGTTCACGTTTTCCTCACAAGCTACAATCTAGAATCTAATTCTACAAATAGTATAGTCATAATAATATTAGTGTTGCCTGAGCTTTATCTGCCACTGTGCAGAAAGATTAGGTTTAAACACAATGAAAAGACATGGGGGGAAAGCTGTGCTGTGTTAGAATTTGAATGTCAATATTGTGAATAAAGCTTCTAATTCAGTAAAGCTCGAAAGGAAAGTGCCTGAAAATTTCGGCAACAATTTTAAGAAATCCTAAATATAAAACATATCGTAAAATTAAATAATTTAGAACAAAACCAAAGGTTTTATTGGAAAAACAATGAATATGTTTGTAATCGGTTTGTTGCTAACAAACAAACAAACACCGGAGACACAAACACCTCATTCAGGTCAATTAAATCAGATAAGCTTATCGACCGGTCTTACCAGACACATTCAGCATGTCATCTATCCTCCCTGTTATCCAGTAGTAGCCATCCTTGTCTCTACGGCAACCTGTACATTAAAAAGAGTCCAGTTTAAACAGCTGTTGTGATCTTTAAAGGACACAGTAGTACACACAAGTTGTGTTAAAAAATTAGGATGGCACAGACCGTTGGCCAGACACATCAATCTTTCAAATTAGAGTAAGATAGGATAGGATGCAGCCATAAATGTATGAATTGATTCTGTATTAGGAAGATAATCCTATCTTTGAAACTTAAGATGGGACAAGCGGTCTGAACATGAGGCCTCCGGTCCCTCACCGTCTCCGGTGACGTAGTATCCAGGGAACTTCTTGAAGTAGACGGTTTCAAATCTCTGGTGGTTTCCGTACACCGTCCTCATCACTCCGGGCCATGGCTGTTTAAACACCTGTTTGAAGGCAGATGAGGCAAAACATGATCAACACACACGATGAGTGAAACACGGAATTAACTGTTAAGATCATTTCAAGAAGTGGCGATAATGATCCTAACCAAGTATCCTTCACTTGGTCCCTCCAGCTCCTCTCCTGACTCATTCAAGATGGCCGGCACCACTCCAAAGAATGGGAACGTCTGGAGGACAGGGGGGAAAAAACATATGTTCAACTTCTTCACTGGATTCATTGTATTCTATTTTACGTTAGCATTAGATTCCCAAATGGAGGTTGAGCAAAATGAGTTCTAAAGTAATCTACGTGACTGCAGCACCCCCTAGCTTGTGGATGCCAGACTGCAGCGTTGGTTTATGTGCAACTTGTTTCTTTGTCGCAAAAATGGACATTTCCTAACATTTCCAAAGCAATAACTAACTTTCTTTTTTTTTTTAAACACATAGAACCCAAACAAATATCTGTGTCCATGAACACACCTTTGACTTCTTGACCTCACCAGTCACATCTGTCTCACACCACGAAGTGCAATGTGTTCACCAAAACCCAACCGCCTCATGTATGGACTGTGCTGTTTAAATACATTTGTCTTGCGTGTGTTTTATTTGCACATCATTCACTCACAGCAGATCCAGGTTTCATGGGTGTGGCTGCAGGTAGAGGAGTCAACACATGTCCGCCCTGAAAGGCCAGAAAACATCCAGTTAGAATTGTATTTTTTTTATCCCACATGGTGTGAATAAAGGTGGTGAATAAAGGGTGTGAATAAAGGAATAAAGGGTGTGAATAAAGGAATAAAGGGTGTGCCCCTGCTTTCCAGCAGGGGGCAGCACCGTCTCCAATTACTGCTTCGAGGTGAGGTAGTTCAAAATGGAGGTGAAGTGATTTCTTTTAGATTGTAGGGAGCAAAGTCCTTTTCTGTCCACAAGGACATTAATAAAAATAAATGATCACTATTTTTGATGTTAAGACTACTGGGAGCTAGATGTCTTATCCTTGATTTGGGATCACGTTACAGTAGCAGTTCTTCTGCTTTAGTTGAAAGATTTTACATAATGTCAATTCAGTTTTTTACAATATAATTATTGAACGCAAAAATTGAACGCTAGATGTTTTTCATTTGAGGATAAAAAAAGTGAAGGAAGGGCATTTTGGGGAATTCCATGTCTCTAAAATATCCTTTAAATCTATTTCCCTGAAGCCTCATGGAGAAGGTGATTCTTTCCATTATGAACATTTTAAAAATTATATCATACCAGTCATCTATAGATAGAAAATATATAATATATACAGTTACATTTGTAGTTTGTTAATGCAGAATTCAAAATTCGCCCCAACACTGAATTACTGCACTCATCTTGGGGTCCAAATGCTCTTTGTTGATGCCCAAAAGATTCCCAAACATCAAAATAAGAAGAAAATACAGGCAGACGGCAGGGTCTCTGCAGATACACACACAGCTACACACTTGTGTGATGATTGAGAAGGATTCCTCTTTAGATTTTGTGGATGTTGAATGCGAAAGCCCAAAAGGTTTGTCTTAATTAAAAGTCATTTTTGTCCTACATATAGAAACTAATTCTGTATTCTAATGAATAACTTACAGTTTCTGTCTGCCAGAAGGTGTCGACAATAGGACATCTTTTCTCTCCCACCACAGAGTAGTACCAGTGCCAGGCCTCAGGATTGATGGGCTCGCCCACCGTCCCCAAAATCTTCAGAGACTCTCGCTTATACCTGCAGAGACAAAGTGATTAAACCTTAACGTGTCAACAAGCCACCAGTTATGGCTGGCATCACTGGAAGTCAGCCTGTGATGGTCTGTGATGGTCTGTGATGGTCTGTGATGGTCTGTGATGGTCTGTGATGGCCTGTGATGGTCTGTGATGGTCTGTGATGGCGATGGTCTGGTCGTGACTCACTTCTGCACCGGCTCTCTGCCGTACTTCATCAGTAGTCTGATGGCGGTGGGGGCTGTGTAGAACTTGCTAACATGATATTTGTCCACAATCTCCCACATACGGCTGACATCTGGGTAAGTAGGGAGGCCCTCAAACTGAAAGACACACAGCACATGAAGTAAAACAAACTAAATCAACAGAGACGGTCAGAGAAAGACTTGACATCATATCCATGACTCAGTACTGGAACTAGGATTGTGTCATTTAAAATATCCTTTTTAGACAGAATAATAATTCTAATAACATGTATTAATCCAATCTGAGGCTGGTGAAAATGGTGACATTCAAGAAACGCTCCAAAAAGTGCAATATATTCAATTTACAAATGATATAAAACCATAAAATGCAGCAAATATGCAGCCTGAAGCTAAAAATCAGAGCAGGTTTATAATTTGAATGACATTACAAAAGCTTGAACTATTATCAAAATAGTCAGCTGACAGTGTTCACTGCTCTGAGATGACCCTGAACAGTTCACAAAAGAAATATTATAAATACTATATAACTACATTTTTTGTGTGATTTTATCTGAATTGTTGTATTGTTTTTTTCCCCTGAATTTAACCCATTTGCCAAAATACAAACTCATTCATAGTACTTTAGTGGCAGACAAGAAAAGTGATCTGGTTGTCTTTGTGAAAGCAGCTCAAAACAATTATTTCTTAAAAAGTTAAAAGGTTTTTTTATTGCCAACTTAAATATATGACTTTTATATAGATACTTCTGCCATTCCTGTCACGTAAAACATCTTTTTCTTAACTTGGGATCACCTCCCTAACCAAGGCTTTATGGTTTTGATATAAATAACTGCACTGGTGTTTTCCAGCTTATTATGCTCTAACATGTCCTATAAATAATGCTATTAATATAAATGATAGGACAGATGTGTTTAAATTCTTCATCTGGTCAGCTTTCTTTAGCTGTAGACAAAATCAGACACCACCTGTCGGCAGTCACAATAGAGCGGTCGTCAGCCAAGTTGGCTGGAGGTTGTAAAAACAGGAAGTTTAGAGATCCCAGCATCCCTCAGCACTCACCAGGACGCTGGTGGCCCCGTTAGCCAGCGGGCCGTAGGTGATGTAGGAGTGTCCGGTGATCCAACCGATGTCTGCCGTGCACCAGTACACGTCATCGGGCTGGTGGTCAAACACGGTTTTGAAGGTGGTGGCGGTGTAGAGCATGTAGCCGCTGACTGTGTGGAGAACTCCCTACAGACGACGGCAGCATGGGTAGGGATGGAAGAAAGACGCCGACAACATTTGTGATTTGAAGTGGCAATGGACAAAGACCGTTTTCAAGTCAAATACCTTTTCTGACTTTGTAGTTCGAGGTAAAGATACTTGCGGTGTTCCAAACTTAAATGTCTGTACTCATAACAATCATTACCTGCCGTTATTATGACCCCTTATGACCCTAGTTACCAGAACATCAGTGTGTGTGTGTGTCTGGCCAACCTGCACAGACGGTGTCACAATGGTAAAATTAAAGTGCAACCTGTAGTGGTTCATTTCCCTATACTGCTCCGGTCTTTGGCTTAATATCCAACCGGTTTGTGAAGGTTCACCCGGCAGAGTTTGTGATCTACCTTTGGTTTACCAGTTGAGCCACTAGTGTAGAGGATGAAGAGAGGATCTTCAGAATCACACCACTCCGGTTCACACTCGTCCGAAGCTCCATGGACGAGAGTGTGCCAACACAAGTCCACCTCGGGGTTCCACGGGACCTGGTATCAACACACACACACACACAAAGAGAACACACGTGCACACAAACAAGCACAGACATAAACAGAGAGGACTAATGAATACAAGTTATCAAAGAAAATCTGCATCTTTCAGTCACTAAATATCAAAACAACCACTGTCTCTACAATCTAAGACACCAAAGTGAAAGAAAGTTAGTTTGACCGACTAGTTAGAAGAGTGCAACACTTGAAAGCTGTCGATCCAAGTTACAGTGAATAAAGCAACAAAGCCTTGTTAGAAAAGTTACAAACATGCATGTTCCCTGTGTGTCAGTCAGAGCTGCTTCACTTACCATCATTACATAAACTAAGACTAAGAGAAAACAAAAACATAGGTAAGATGTGTTTACAGATTAAACAACAATGGGGAACATTTTATTTTGGTTAGACATGGAAGCACGGACATATTTAGACCAACAGTGAGATACAAGAGTGACCAAGGTGTGGAAAGACAAGATGAACAAAAAAGATCCTCAGCATAAAATACTTAGTGTTTTGGATCAAACTAATTTGCCTTCATGTGCCAAAAACGATCATGTGATTTCCTTTCAAGCAGTGAATGGACCCAAATCTGATGTCCAGATCACTCACACAGAAATACATCTCACATCTCACATTTCCTTTGCTGAAGAGGAATTCATACAGAGCCAACATATCATATCACAGAGATCATATCAAGTTGGCAGGGCCTTGTGTTTTCAATTACATGTTTCCTCTTCATGTTCACATTTTCTAAACAATTATTTGAATTGTGCAGAAACCAAAGAAAATCGATAAGTTCCGATCTTATCTTTAAATCTTTATGAGCTGAAGCGTACGTGCACGAGGAGATAAAGAAGGCAACAATGAAAAGTACAGATTGTGATAAGAGAAAACACAGGACTCTACCACTGAGACAGGCGTTATGTATTTATAGAACTACGTGGCTGAGAAAGAATCAGGGCTCTGTTTGTATCAAACAAAAACAAAACCTTACCTATAGCACTCTGATCTTAGCACTGTTGCTCTTGAAGTACTACTTTACTCAGATGAGGACCTAACACTTGTTCTATTTTTAGCTCTTACTGCATCGGCAATGATACGTCGTGGTTTCTTTGTTTCCTTCTTTTGACAAATGTACTTATTGTAAGTCGCTTTGGACAAAAGCGTCTGCTAAATGACCTAAATGTAAATGTAAATGTAAATGTATCTGCATCACAAACAACACAAGGAGGAAAGTGTGTTGAATATTTAGACATAAAATCAGATTCTATAAAAGTGGGTATAAATAGTGGATTAAATGATGTGTGATGCACACAATATAAGCTGGGCAGTTATGGCAAAATAAAGCATGACATGGAGTGAGCATAATCCATATTTTATAATAATATCACATCAAAAGTCAAAGCAATGTGCAAACTTTTTAACCAAAATGAGATGAACAGAACGCTGGTTTCACGTTCACGTTGTGCTACATTTCTGATAACTGGCGGTCCTTTGCATCAAAATAAGACTTCAAATAAAATGAGGTTCTTCTTCCGTGGACTCCGGTGCATTTAATTTATTCATATTTAGTATAGTACTGGTGGCTGGCTACAATAACTTGATTTGATATGCAGAAACATTTCCTATCTTTTCTTGAACACATTTTATATTGATATCACAGGCTCTTCATTCAATTAAGGGAAATACATGATCGAGATTAGCTCCCCTTGACTTAACGGAGCTTTTTAGAGAGTCATTGTCGGTTACTGCTCTGGTTCACTCTCATAGTGTGGTTCTCAGAGAAAACGCTGTAAAAAGCCACTGTACCTGACCTGCTCAGCAGCAAACAGCAGACAGACACCGTTAGAGACTAGCTGGTGAGCATGGAGAGATATTACCTTCAGTATGGAATACTACACTTACATTCTGCAACCTGACACACATCATCATCTTGCTCTGCAGCTGCTAGATTAGCAACGTAAAAGGTGATGACGGGTCAATGTTCCCTTCTGCTGCCCTCACGTGGGTTGAATTATATTATTACACTTATTGGGGTGAAATGTTTACTTCATGTTGTTGCCATCTTTGACCACTTCCAACAAGAACAAGTAGCCCCTCTCTTGTGTCGTGATATAACTCACATTTATGTTGGACATGGACCTAATTCAAATCATAATTGAAAAGCCTCTTATGTGCTTTTGCAAGGGCTTTCCCCTGATCTCAAACCTTTAAATATATGAAGTAAAAGAGAGAATGGTATCATCGCAAAGAAACAGAAATTGGGGATATCATCACCTGACAGTGAAAATTGAAAATGTGGCCTCCAGAAAAGGCTTAACACCATATTATATTTGTTAAAAGTAATGAGCAGCAACAACAGAGCCCTGATTCTACCAGATGTGTTAGTGAAGGAGGAACATGTGATAGAAGTTACATTAGTAAGAAAAAACACCCTTCAGAGTCAGCAGGTCACTTTGTGTACAACTGGGGCAAGTTCAAAACAGATAGAGATTAAAACAGTGTTAATATGCATCCCACACTTACAGAGAATTTACATGTTTATTCCAATGAGTTTAGAAGGTCCAAAAAACCTGAGAACACTTTCCTATATTTCATGGTGCAATATTTATTAATATCCATTTTTGTCTCAATTAAGATCCTGCTGCAGATTGTATCGTACGATTTTACAAATCAGTCATCAGAAATGTCATTTACAACGCTAAGGTAAGACAAAAATCAGGTTTTACATATTAATGTAACTAATAATGTCAGTTACACATCATTTTATAGTTTAAGCAGAAATAATGTGTATCACAAAAGATATATATATATTTTTTTCATGTTCAGAAATGTAATCTGAATCATCAGAACGAACAGGCCAACGAGCTGCTGTTGCTGGGTAAAAACAATAATATTTCTCATGTTATATCAGATCAAATATAGAGAATTTAAAAGGATCAATACGCCACAAAACAATTAACAATAAATGCCCCTAAAATTAATTTGAGTAAGAATTTTTCTTATTGTTTTGTTATTGTTTTTACCTGCAGCAGTGACATGAAAGTTCTACTTGTGGGTGAAATATCCTTTTGAAAATGAAAAACAAAACGGTGTTATGGGGGTTAAGAGGAGGGAGGAGGGAATGAAAATACCTGTGGTACAGGATGTGTTTTCTTTACTCTCCCTGTCTGTTTCTCCTGCTGGACGGAAGGGGGAGGAAAGGAGGAAGAGGAGGAGGAAGGAGAAGTTAATGAGGGAGAGTGGTTACTTTAACGACACAAAACTAAAAGAAAAACAGGGACCACAACGCCACCACCAAGGTGAGAAAGTCCGTAACCATTCCTGTTGACGAAACATCAGAACAGCACTCTTCCCTCTTCTTTTCTGTCCTTTGTTAGGAGAAGTACCTCTTTAAATGTGCATGTGGCACCTATTCACATCAGTGACATATTCATTCATTTTATTCCTAAACCCCTGGACTTTAATAGCTCAATGTGTCTGTGTGATTTCTGCTCATCTTCAAAACTTTAATGAACACACAGAACATGTTTTATGAGAATAAAGTTATATTTCAAGAAAAGAAAAATTCAAAATCTCACACTTATTTTTTCCCCAACAGTGACTTTTCTAATGGGACAGCCTAGGAATCCACAGGTTTCCTTATTCTCCTGGTAATTTGCAGCCACATTAGAGCAGCTTTTGCTTCATTATTTACTCGTCGTCCCCCAGGATTCCTCCTGCAGGATTAGCCGGTTCTCCCCACACAGTCCGTCCACACCTACTACTTCCTCAGTTTTATGGCAGATTGGAACCATTGCCTTTGAGACTGCTCATTGTTGCATCTCTGAGTGGCATTCTAGCTGTTATTCAAAACAAAAATACACTTTTTTTTCCTTTTTTTTTTAATGATTTAACACTTTTTATGTTCTATAGCATTGACACTTGCTGTGTCATGTAGATTAGAGCCAAAGTGCAAAAAGCTTATCTGGCTTGGATAAGTAACTGTCCCTCTTTCTGATTAACGATGCAGAATTTAAACAGTGTTTAGTTTACTTTGTGTCATGTTCCATTAGTCTATTTTAGCAGTTAAATAACCGAAGAGACACACACATTTCTTTCTTGCAAGAAAACTCACAACAAGATCTTAAACTCATTTTAGGATTTAGAAAAGGCTGGGTGGGTCATCTTTATCATCTCAGGGTGTTACAACACTGGTACACAACATGTGCTTATCCCTGTAAACGTGTGTACACGTGTTATTCGCAGCTTCAGTTCAGATACATTGGTTTTTGACTTTTGCTCTTTTCATGTTGAGTTTATTGAGAGAAAGAAAAGTACTGAATATCACCAGCCCCTTTCCTTTTAAGTATCCATGAAGCAAAAGAGTGTGAAAAGAGTATTATTTACATGTTAGTCAAACTGCCCCCTGCACTTTATCTGACACACATGGGAGAAGCAAAGCAAAACAAGTTTGTTTGGGGAGAATGTGAACTTAAATTACACACACAAAGGACTGCATGATATCCTGATACCGTATAACAACAGAAGATGAATCTAACGTTTCAGTGACTCTTTGGCTTTGTGTGGAACAGCCCGTTCAGGGGTTTTAGTGTAGAGTTTACCTGCAGATCAGGGCAGGACCGTTTGGCGGGAGGGGACTGAGAGCCCAGAGGAGTCTCTTCTGCTTCTTTCGACAGGTGCTTCAGCATTATACACCTCTGTATGGAGACACCTCTGCACAGAGAGACAGGCATGCTAGTCATCACATCTCTTTTTCAGTGAGCATTCAACCACCATGTTTCTCTCAATGGCCAGTGTGCTTTCTGGCACTCCTCGCTAGGGACATTTTGGGCCTTTTCATTATCCTAAAACATTTATTTTTATTATTTTGGAACTTCAACTTCAGCTCCTATAGTGAGTCTATAATAAAGTGTGTAGCCAAATTGCAGATTCCCCATTACAACCCATTAAAAGGACAATTTTTGATCCAATTCTCTTTCATTCATTCTCTTTCATCAAGCTATCAATCTATCGTTAATTTGGGAAGCAGCAATGGTTTATTTATGAAAGCAATTGAAGTTAAAGTTAAAAAAAAGTTAACTTTGTGAAAGTGAAATCATATTAATATATCATTTTATGGCAGTTTTCTGAGGCAGATGTTTTGTCCTCTAAGGACATCAAATCAACTTTGGATGCTCATGGTTTCATGGAGTAATTGTGGTGATGCACAAGAGTGTTGGCAGGTCTGAAAGATCATTTATACAGGTCACATGGTTTTGCTCCTTATTGTAAATCATTACCCTGTTTGGTTCTGCAAGAGGGAAACTCACTGCTGATGCCAGATGTGGAGTGTTTCTGGTTCACTGAGTTAAGAATGACTCTATTAAGTATTATAAATATATAATAACATTTTCTTTATCACATATTCTTGAGTGTAACTTTAGTATTCATGTATAATAAGTGCTAGCATCTTTAGATTCTGGTTTATATGTATGTTTTGATATAGAGCCAGGAAAATGAGTAGTTGCTTAGGCAACAATTACTTCAACATGAGGGCAGTAAGAGCTGGGGATACGGCCCAAATATAAACACACAGTAAGTAATGACGATAATGTTTGGGTTTACCTCCCTGATATATGTGTGTGTGTGTGTGTGTGTGTGTGTGTGTGTGCTGACAGCTTACTTGTCTCTGCATTTCTGCAGTGCTTCATCAGCTAAGAGCTTCAGGTTGATCAGCTTATCTCCTCGATAGAAACCATCTGAGCAAATGAGATGAACAAAGAGAGATGGATGATGAAGAGACACACAGAGAGGGGAAAAAAAGATTCATTCTGCAGTCCGTCCAGTTTCAGCATGGAAACAATGTACTTGTTTGCACCAGGAATGTAGACAGGGTTATTAATATAAGCTGCTGGGGGTAATAAGGCTCGGAGGCTAACATTAGTACTACTTACTACTGAAGTCAAAGATCTGTGTACTGACTTGTATTCTAGGCCTTTCAATGAGGGAGAAGAATAGATGTGTTTTTAAGAACTTTTAACAAGATATTTTAAAGGTACAATATGTAAGATATCTAAAGCAACTGGCCGTAAAATCATCCTAATATGTCATAGAGACTCAGGAATAATGATCATATAACATACTGAACTCACCAACAACAACACTACAGCCAAAATATTTGCATTTAAAAAAATCTTTCAATTTAGAGTCATCAATTAACCTATCCCCATCCTGCATGTCTTTGGACTGTGGGAGGAAGCCAGAGAACCCGGAGAGAACCCACGCTTACACGGGGAGAACATGCAACATCCCTGGAATATGGCTCATGATGAAGGCAGAATACCATATTTGAAATTGTTCATGTAGTACAGAAACCAGCTTGAACTACTTTAAGATTGTCAGTGAAATGTCTATTAATCATTGCTAACACAACTACGTGGGTGTGATGCTCCACGGTTTCCCAGCAGGGCCTCGCCCCTGTAGTTGCATTGGTAGTTGAGCTAGTTTACAAAGCTTTATCAACTACGGTAGTAAAACTCAACAACACCCAGTGGAGAAATGAGCCCTGTTTCCTCATTCATGCCCTCATTACTTTCTTTACAAGGTAATAAATCTCAATGAGATTTATTACCTTGACTATGTCAGAATGAAAGACTACATGATCCGCTTACTGGACTTCTATTAACCACAGGCCATAAACTCAGCACATTAACTGGATTATATCCCAGGACTCTAATCCAGCTAATAAGACTTTGATCACTGGTCACAACCCAGCACCTCGCCTTTCGTCACTTGTTTCAACCAAGCAGAGAAAGGCTTCATCATCCTGCAAGACCTGCCAAAGTGTCTTTGAGCAAGACACTCGAACTGAACCAATCCAATTCCTTTCAGTTACTTCAGTGAGTTCAACTGCTGACGCTGCTAGTGCTATCATGCACATTATTCATAACCTTACTGATAACCTTACTGTGAACCTACTTCACTGACTTAACGGCTGAGTGACGTTTCTATTTTTTTTTTTAAACCCAGGAGAAAAAACAGATGGTGTCGATCTGAAAAGCATTTGAAAAAAAAGTTGTATGTAATGTCTGTATTTTATGTATTTCAACTCACCATCCAAGTGTTTAATCAACTATGAGTAACCCGTTTAATGAAGTAGATTCCATATGTAGACTAGTATTTCCAGATATAGAGTATGTATGCATTGGCTGCATAATGCGAGGTGAAAACAAGTTTCACTTCCTGTTTGCACACACCTGGCCACTAAGACATGCAGGTATAGCTTCCTCTAACACCTCAGACCTCTCTAATATCTGCCTAGAATACCAAAGGTTAGAGGTCAGACACAGAGCAGCAGATCTGGAGCTGCTATAGAAATATAGGAAATAAGCTTCATGACATTGAAGCTTGAACCCCATTGATCCAGTAGTAGTCTGATGATGATATTTTCTTAAAAATTGTTCACAAGACCATTTAGATATTCTTGTGGAAACCAGCCATGCGACCCACCTGCTGTGATGAGCAGCGAACACTGCGAGTCCAGGATCCTCTCACACAAGGACTCAGCTGAGAAACCTGCAAACTGGAAACAGCAGCACCAACGTCCATGTTTCATCTCAGACTACTCACAATTTACAATGTTGACATGATTGAGCCCCGTATTTCCAACCAACTCACCACTATGGAGTGAACAGCTCCGATGCGGACGCAGGCCAACATGGCCACCACCAGCTCCACCACCATGGGCATGTAGATAGACACCCGGTCGCCCTTCTTCACTCCTGCAGACACAAGGGGAAAAAAAAAACACACAAATATGAACAAGTTACAATAAAGCAGGGAAATAAAAGAAGACCTCCGATTGGATGAATCATCACTGGTTCATTATCAATCAGGTCATTTTAATAGGTAGTGTTGACGTACCCTGAGACTTCAGGACGTTGGCAAACTGACAGACCCTCTGCAGCAGCTCTCTGTAGGTCACCGTCAGCTCATCACCGGGCTCGTTGCCTTCCCTGACACAATCATGAACAGAAAATGGATCAACAGACAATATATTTTAACAAAAAACTAACAACATTTCATCCATTTATCGACCGATTGTTTCAGCTCCATGTGTTAAAATCGACATCTGAGGAATCCTTTTTTTAGATCCGTTGATACATAATGATTTTACTACTATCCTGACTAGGGCTGGACAATATGGAGAAAATATCACCTTTTTTTTTTACTAAATACCTTAATGACAGTATTTTAAGGTAGGCCACTGGTGCTTTCACAAAAGATTTACACAATAAGGTTTTTGATTACAGGATGACAATCAGGAATGTTGATATAATGACTAAGTGGCAAACAGGAAACCCTAATGCAACTATACAATATGATATATTATAACCATATCCCAAATTTAAGGCAATATCTCGTCTCATATCACAACATTGATGTAATATCGATAAATTGTCCAACCCTAATACATGCATAGAAAAACTGTATTGGTCCAAAATTGCAAAGTAGGTTGATCCCGCTGCTTGTGTAAGTACGTCCATTTTTGAAGAACTTCAGCCCAGTTGTGAAACATCTCAACTAACCCCTACTTTCACAACAGAGTATCATCCTGGGGGTTGAAGGGACTGCGTGTTCGAAACGGCATCATTCAAGGGCACACAGACACACACACCGTTTGTAGGAGTGGGACTGTTAGATGAATAGCATTGTCTCGGGAACAGACAGAGAGCTGAATGAGCTGTGACAGCTCTGCCTCTCCAGATTATTAAATCACAGCCGTGTTGGTGAAGCTCAGCTCTCAGCGTTCATCACAGAAACACAAAGTGAAAACATGGCAGAGAGTTAGTGATGCGAGGAGATCTGGGCTCCAATTATGTACTCCTATTAAATACCTACAATGAAGTAACTGTATAACTCGATGATATCATAAGTATATTATCCTCTACTTGAGCAGTTGTATTCACATGGTTTACACCTTAAAAAGACAAATTGAAACCCTGAATAGGATAAGTGGTTACACATAATGAATGGACAAATGGAACTAAAGTAATACAGTATTAGTGATGGGAGGAGATGAAAATTAAATGTCATACTTATGCTGGTCAAAATAAAAACATTGAAATATGCATAAAAATGGGAGAATCAAACCTATGAGAATCAATTAACCATGTAGTTCATTAAGAAAGAAATATTTTAGTTCCATTGCATCACATATATTGTTTCAGTGGACATCTTTGTTGTGAACAATAAATTAACAACCTTAATGAGGAAATAAATCATAAATTAATCTGCAATAAAATCCTACAACGTCTCATCCCTATACAGTACTTTTTCTTTAAAGGGTTTAAAGTCATAACAACAAGGTTTCGGGTGGACTTGCATCATTTCCACTATAACTGGATAAGACAATGAGCTGAAATAATTAATCTATCATCTAAATCTACACTGATATACAGTATAACAGTGAAAAGCAGGATACAGGAAATGTTTTGTAGTTATCACTAAATCACTTAAATTAATAGTCAACAATCAAAATGATAAGTTTCTGATCTGAACTGACTAATCAATCATTTCCGTCCTCATATACATTATGTATTTGTTTCATTGTATACTGCATTTGCTGTTAAATACAAGAAATCATTAACTTTACCATTTTGTACAAGAAATGATGCAATACATGCTCTGATGGTCGTGAATCAAACTGAAACGTCACAAATGGTTTTATTTTTTCTTCAAATCTCTTCCAGGCGCATCCTTCCCCCTCACTTTTAGCCCCATTTTCTTTTTTACTGTGGAACTCAGAAATGGCTCAAAGTGAAAGTGCACCTGAGGGAAAGGCAACAATAAGTTGGAGACAAGAAAGAGAGAGAGTGAAAGAGTGCATTAAGAAAGAGTGCTTGGAGGGGGAAGTATTAGTGAGCAGTAAGTCCACTGAGGGGAAATGAAGTTGTAGCAACACTAGATGTTGGTATGTCACCTGCGAAACCAGAGAGGAACATTCATGACATATGAGATGACATTTATGAGATTAAACACTTCCTGGAAAGTATCCGATATATTTATTTACAGAGTCTGATTGTGTCGCATGTTCTCTTTTGAAACTAAAAGTCACGTTTCCACACAAAGTACTTGAAGATAATATACAGAGATGTAGGACACTAGTTAAAAAAGGTGTACAGATTACAGCAAAGCAATCCAAAAGAATTTTTGTGTGACTTGTTTGAAATAAGAGTCACATAACTTTGTCTTTTATTGAGCAGTAAAACATTGTCAAATATGTTGCATTTAGTCCAATATGTGCGTTTGTTCCACTTTTTCTCTCTCCATTATTGCCTAACCAGTTGTGGCTCATAACAACAGCATTAAAGGAACAAGCCACACATGTACACACTAGCCTCGCCCTCCTCTGGTTTCCAGCACAAATCACTTCACCCAAAATACAGATTGCAAAATATGTTTTTTGAGTGTTTCGAGTGAACAGTTTGATCTGCACAGTGTTTCTCTGCACTTTATGTTTTCCAGTTTCCAGTGTGTGTGTGTGTGTGTGTGTGTGTGTGTGTGTGTGTGTGTGTGAGTGAGTGAGTGAGTGAGTGAGAGAGTGAGAGAGTGAGAGAGAGAGATATTGGTGGGAGGAGAGCTTGCATAGCTGAAAGGCCTCTGTGACCCATTTGGCACCGACAGCTGATGGGAGTTGCTTCACAGAATAACTATCACTATTATAAAGCTCAGTTTATGTTATATATATATATATATATATATATATATATATAAATAAATGTGACCTACTGTACTGCTATCAACGCAGACGACCCGCACACCAAGTCTCACACTTTGTCTGGCAATTTATCAGCTCTGATAAGAACAAACGAGGTCATTTTTCAACCAAGGACGCAGCGTGGACTGGTAGCTCAAGAGCCGGGTCGCCTCCTGGGCGCCGCTGAGGTTCCCATGAGCAAGGCACTGGACCCCAAAACAGCTCCCCTGCGCTGTATAGGAGCTGCCCACTGCTCTATACTATAATACTAGGATGGGTTACATGTCACTGCATGCTGTGGTCATGTGTGACCATAACAGTGGATTCCCATTTCCAAACACATGCACAGAAGTTCCACTTTTTAAAGAAATTAAAAGGTTATAAAACGGTGAGATTCTTGCAGTAAAGCATAACTGATATCACAGTGGATCTCATCTAGTTTCTAAAGGTTGCAGGTTCTTTAAGACCTTTTTAATAGATTGTTGGCCTTAGAGAGGTTTATAACTATAATGTATGATATTTTAAGACGTTATGCACTTATGACATCAGCCTGTATTCATCAATCATCTGTAAGGAATAGTTAGTCTCATGCTCCAGGTCAGTGCTGCGGTCATTAGTCTATTAATCAATTAGCAGAAGAGAAAATTAATTTGTGAGTATTTTGATTGACTAATATTTGTTTTACATGTTTTCAAGTCAATTATCCGTTTACAGTTTCAGTTCTGCTGCTTTTGTCATACGACAGTAAAGTGAATATATTTGGGTTTAAAAACAGTGTTACAGGATCATTATTATTCCATCATTGACTACCACACATGCTGGTGCAACATGATTTGCATGCTGGGAACAAACACTGCAATGAAGGTCATCATGTTTCTTTGGCCAGCTTTCCTATCTGGAAATGGAAATGTTAAGTGTGATAATAGCACAGAGTACACAGACCTATAAATACACAACAGTAAAACCCTCCAACACAGTGGGTCTTGGAAGCAATGAGGCCTAACATACTTTTAGTAGGAGAGCATCACTAAAATTATAAATATGAAATGAATATAAGAAATATATGTACATATGAGTAGCCACTAGTTTAGCCCCGAGCTAAAGAGGAGAGTTTTAGTGCAAGAAAATTAATACTGATACGGTTGATGGTATCCCGTCACTTGGAGGGTTTCAGTTTCTGTTCATCCTAGAGGCCAAAGTCAAAACAGTATCGCCACTGTCTTGTAGTCAAAGCGGCTCTGTTGATCACCTTACTATAAGGAATCTGTCTGTCTGCCTGTGTGTCCACCACTGGTCCACCCGATCTACTTCACACTTGCTGGGTGTACTGATGGTGTCCCAAGAAGGTGTCAAAGTCACTGCATATTGAACATGCAACCCAAACAATATAAATAAACAAGCAAACAGCGTGTCATACTCTGAAAACAACATCCAACCAAGGCCTGACATGCAGGCGAAATGCCTGTAGCTGGTGACGACAACTAGATTGATTCCAGTATGACTGATGACTGGCTGAAGCTGCTAGCGAGCTAATGTTAGATGGGGATGACATCGCAGAAAGGCCCACCGGTCCGACTCGATCTGAACTATCCTGGAATCTATCCCACAGTTACAATTATTATATGTTGGTGTTTCTTGTCTAGCAGGTTTCCCTGGATCATGGTAGAAGCTGATCCTGACTGTACAGACACTGTGATCTTGTTTGACTCTCTACTGTTACCAACTCAACTCTGGCTGTGCTTTCTTGTCCGCTGAGGTCCTGACCGACACCGACTACTAACTGACCTGATGGTGGAAGTCTCCGTGGCTCCACCTGCCCGCTGTGATGCTGCTCATAATTCACTGCTTTGTGGTCGACGGCGACATGTTGGTGATAGACCCAACTAAACATGGCTGTGGACCACTACTGTTAATATTACTACCAACACAATGCAGATGGAACCGAAGGGCCGGGTCTGCTCCAGATTTATGCCTAAAAAAGACATCAATGTGGGCTCTGAGACTAAATAATTAAATGATTCGTAGAGAAAATAATCTGCAGATAAATCCAAATGGAAATTTTTTTACAGCCTTACTTTGGACTAGAGTCGAAACATTTAGTTGATTAATTGATCAACAAAAAACTAAAAAGTTTGAATCAGTTGATCACCTTGGGGTCAGGGAAATTGTGGTGGACATTTCACACTCCTATCTGATATTTCATAGAGAATATGATCCAACAATAATGACAAAGATCTTTAGTTGCAGCCGTACCTTCTACTTTCAGAGATTTCCCTGCTTATTTTGTCACCAAAAGGGACACACTTTCTGGTATTGCAGCTACATTAAATCACACTTTCCCCATCTTCTGCTTTGGCAACCCTGCTTTAAAAAGTCCTGTGTGGTCCAACTGAATTCCTCTCTGTGGCGAAACCATTCACATCAGGACACATCAGAGGCCCGAGGCAAGTGACACAAAGAGAGAGGAGAGCAAAAAAAAAAGAAAAAGCAAAAAGGGCTTGAGAGCAACAAGAAAATAGGTGATGCTGAAGACAGAGAAGAGCCTTTCAGGACAAACAGGCAGGGCCGCCCCTGCCTACACGCAGAACATGCACAGTGCGTAGGGCCCCACGATCCAATAGGGGCCCCGTTTTGCATGCGCATATGCACAGCCGTGGGCGCGCTACTAGATCAGCTGTCGCGAGGCAGGAGAAGAGAGAGAAGAAGAGACCTTTTTTTTTTTTGTAATCTGACGCCGCACGCGCCGTCACTGCAATGATTGACAGCAATCGATCTGACCAATCACTGGTCAGATGCACATACGCTGCAGGCACTTGTCAAGCAGCTGCAGGTGAAGACGTGATGGCTTCGAAAACAACTTACAAGTCAGGCGCGAGCAAGAGGGGGAAAAGCCAAACAAGAGCAAACTCGTGCTTCTCTCAGATATTCTGCTCGTCTGTATGACGGCGTATCAGGGCCACTGTATGAACAAAAACGGAGCCGAGAGAGGGGGGCGATATTCTGGGGAAAAAGCTACTTTATTACGATGCTAACAAACAACCGCTAGCTAAGTTCCCATGAATGTAGGCATTTATTTGTCTAATGAATCCATCCCAACGTGTGACAACGCCTTGTCAAGGTCTTTAGGGTGACGGCTGTTGGTGCTTATTGTCGGTTTTATTTATACGGTACAAATTGTCACCTTATGGGTGTTTATTGATCGGGTGATCGGGTGGTCGGGCGGAGATCAGCCGTAACTCTCACATGTTGCCATAGCAACGGCAAACATCCGGTCACGCTCCGTCTCTTCTTCTGCATTTTTGTAGCAGAAACAGCGCCGCATAAGGGCCTGGAATATGTACTACAGCGCGCTGAGTTGTTTTCAGTGGATTCGTCTGGAAGCAGATTTTCTTGAACCAATGCCAAGGCAAAACGGAGAAAAAAAGTTTGTTTTGCTTCGTGTGTGTACGGGGCCTAAACCTCCATGCTCAACTGTTAGTTGTTACTGTTAATTTTTAATTGTTCTTTGTGACTCAGATTTATTTATTTTATTCAGTGTGACTTATTTTCCTGCCTGTTAATTTACTTTGAAGTTACGTTTACATTTTACTCACTCTTTGTGAGTCAGTTTTATTTATTTATTTAATGGGCTTTATGCACAGCTCTACTACTTCCTGAAATAAGCCAGCTCGTTTATTTCCTGTCTTATATTATTGGACAAACTGATTAATCATTATACTGTCGTTTTGTACCTATTATACTGTACATTTGGGATTTGGTAGGGTCGGATGGCGGTGGGGGGGGCCCGAAGAAATTTTTTTGCTTAGGGCCCCATTTTGGTCAGGGGCAGCCCTGCAAACAGGAGTGTTGTTTGCAGTCTTTTATACGATTACTCTCATTTCAGACATACACCATTCATTTTCTGTTATTCCTTCCTCCTCCAAAAATAACACAACTACAGAACATACCATTTCCTTGTTGCATTGTGAACACTTGATGGCCTTTGGTAAAAGGGCTATTAGGAGGTACATAGATGAGGGTGGTGACTGAGCTTGTGCTCTTAAGTTATGGAAACCACAACAGGTTATTCATCTTGTTCTGATTGACCGTTTTCATTCCCATCATAGTTTTTCACAACTGCTCTGAGACTTTTTTTAAATACACTCATTTGAATTATGTATTTTTTTTTGTCATATTCTAACACAGGTTTTGTTGTGTGGTATAAACATGGTTTTACTCACTATGTACATTTATATTAGGGTGGAATATCATGAGATGGAGAGAGAGCTGGAGGAAAGAAAAGAGGGAATAATGAGGGGAAGTATGTGGAAAAAGACAAAGGAGGGAGGTTGACTGCAGCTCCATTCATTCGATCTGAGGCGACCCCCTCACAAAGAACACACACACACACACACACACACACACACACACACACACACACACACACACACACACACACACACACACACACACACACACACACACACACACACACACACACACACACACAGAGGACACTTTAAATACAACAGCTATGCCCTTTACACACATTATCTCTTGTGCACAAACAGCACACTCATTCACATGCTATATTAAGATTAGAGCTGCATGATTAGTTAATATATCAATTACTCACTACTTTTATAACCAATATCAGTCACACTGGTTCAGCAGCAAAACTGGGTAAAAAGACTCCGATGGAAACTAAAGCAGAGATAACAGAGTAAACTCGAGACCGAAGACAATTAAATTACTACAGCCCTGTTGCTGTAAAAACAAGCATCATTCACTGTTAAAGTAGCAAAAGCAGCATGTGTATACTCTCAGTGTACCTTGAATGGCTGGCGTAGCTTAGACGTGCCAACCCTAGTTAATGATGTACTAACATACTCTGCTTATGTAAGCTCCACCGGTTTTTATGCACAACGTAACGTTTTAGAAACGAGTACATCCTTCCAACCAGAAAATGCTATTAAGCATCGTTTAACCAGGACTAGCTGGAAATGAACAAAACCATCCAAAAGATGAGGATCATCTGAAACGATTGCACAAGTGAACATTCATTCGTGCAGTCGTTTCAGATGATCCTCATCTTGAGCCCTGGTCAGAGCTGGTCTCACTATAATTAGTCAGTCTTTTTACGAAAAATGCTGGCGATTTAAGAAGTTAAGAAGCTCCACAACTGGTGCGACAGTCAGTAAGTTTAACTGAAAAAGCAGTTTGAGTACATTTTACTGAGCAATGTTTCATATTCATATTAAGTGTCCCTTCGTTGATGTCTTATTTCACCTTGAGCTTTAAGACTAAATTCTTTATCAGCTGTAGGAGCTAAACCATGTTGCATTTTATAAAGAAATAAACATACACATAAATGAGACTTTTTTTTTTTAATTCAGAGCTCAATCATTTATATTTTTAGATAATATTGCAATAGTGATATGAATTTGAAGGCTCGTTTATCATCAGTAGTGCCTTCAACACACACACACACACACACACACATACACACACACACACACACACACTTACCAGTAGAAGGCCACTTTATCGCCGAGCTTACTCTCGTGAACGTTGCGATCGAGGAGGTTGTAGCAGATGTTGGTGGAAGCTCCTTCCATGCACTTGATGAATATTTCTCCTTTGGTCACATCAAAGTTGTAGTCGAGGAACTGACCCGTGTGTTTAGTCTTCCAGAAGAAATCTTTAGCAATATCACCCCAGAACTCTGCAGGACACACACACAAAATAGGATTAAAGAGTGAGACAATAAGTTATGAATATGTTCATAAATCACACTTGGAAGAGGCTCATCTATCTGTGTCTGTTGATTCAACAGGAGTGGAAATTATGTTGTAAATCACAGTGCTGGATGTATTTGATCAAATGGGTCCCATGCAGTTACCACGCAGTCACAGTGAGACATTCAACAACTAACAATAATAATCTGTATTAAAAGATTAAACTTCTGGGTCATAATCAACAATGGATTTAACCTTTAAAAAGTAAAACAAATAATATAACAAAAATCCCCCCCAAAAAATCACCAGAACAAAGTGAAAAAAGGTAATCAATTTCATTACTTATCATAACTGACTGTCTACCAGACAATGAATCGATCTTTAGCATTTCTGCTTCAAAAGTTATTTAAACAGATTAAGTTATTATCAAAATAGTTTCCCATTGCCGACTCATTTTTGCAGCTCTAAAAAGTAAATATATATTTTGTCTTAAGTCAAGACGTAAGTGAAAAGATGCTGAAAAAAAAGAAACGTGTTCATATTTACCTAAGAGTTCATGATATAAATTGGCTATTGATTGATATCATTAGCTTGTGTACTATAAAATGAGTACTTTATATAAAATCACAGCTCATAAGAGATGGTAGCAATTACATTCTTATTCCATTCGTTAACTATTAACAGTTTATTGTTACACATTACAACATTTTATATACTAACGTTTAAGGAATTGTTTGTAAAAGTATCTATGAATGTATATCTATGAAATGTAGCAATACCACAATGTAGTACTCTGCCCTGTGTTTATTCACCATCAAAATATACTTAAGACGCAACAGAAAGTAGTACTCAATATGCAGAATTGTCCATCTCAGAATAAAATACAGTACATTATATTATTAAATATTAATGTTGCAGCTGGGAACCGTAATTACTTACTTACTGTGTAATAGTATAAAGAAGCAGAATTAAATTCTCATGTAAAGTAAACTACAAGTATCTCAACATTGTACTCGAGTTGAGTAAATGTACTTTCCACCACACTTAAACACGATAAGTGCGCTTACCATCGGGAGTCTCTATGGATTTCAGGTAGAGCTCTTTATATTTGTCAAAGCTGGGGATGTGAGCATCTTTCTTCATGTCCTCGGAGCCGTGGAAGACGTCTTCCTTTGGTGCTTTATCAGGAATCATCTCTCAAACGTTTGTTTCACTCTTTTCCAAGTTACCAACGTCAGACAAAACGCGTTGTGGCAGAGCTAACAGCCCAGCTTCGTTAGATAGCGATCGATGTATTGACTCGCTGTCACAGATAATCAATATCAGCACGACAGGACGGGAGAAGAGGCTGAAAGGATCCGACTGTCACCTGCAGAAGCAAGCTGCACAATGAAGCGATGCAGCTGCAGGGCTAGCTGGGTGCTAGCTAGCAGCAAAGTTCATTAAGACTTCCTTGTTTTGCAGGCTATTTGATGTTGCCGTTTTCCTCAAATTGTAAGTGCAAAAGCCGTGCTGGGCACGTGCAGATGCAGTTGTAAAGTAAAATCCGGGTCAGTTCCGGTGCAGCTCCGATGGATTGGTCTGCTGCTGGCGGTATGAAGTCCTGCACACACAGACACGGGTGAGTGGGTGTACTGCTAAGTGCTAAGCTAACAGGCTAAGCTAGATCACTCCAGTCGAAGAGGAAAACGAGCTGAGACGAGGCCCTTCTGTTTTAGGTGGAGAGAGTTCATTTGTTTTTAGTCATCAAATTAAAACCTTGCTTTCAGTCAGCAAAGTGTATTTGATGCTTCCCGAGAGGCTGGATGTGAATTGTTTTTGTCCCTGCGGTGACTTTCAGTTGGATCTTCTTCTTCTTTTGACAAGGAGAGCGCTGAACTTGTTTGGCCCGGCCGCCCACCAGCCAATCACAGATAACGATGCCTTCAGGTTCCCCTCGAATGCTCCGAATTCACAGAACTAACTAACTCCTACTACTAACGCTACCGTTACGTTCAAGTGATTACGGTTATCGTAAACGGTTGAAGGCATAAATAAATAAATACATACATATATTATAAATACACAAATAAATAAATAAATAAATAAGTGAGATTTTCTTATGGTGGTAGTTCTTTTCGAATTTTCGATTTTAATAACAATTCAGTCAGCAACAAACTCAAAACTGTGTTGTATAAAAATAATAATTATTATAAACGTACAGACTTCCTATCTAGTTTAGCTTTTTAATACGTTTTAATTAGTAGGCTATCTGTGTGTATTAGTAGGATGATTACATGTTATGTGAAATCTGTTTGAATTTTATGAAGAAAAAATAAAATAAGACACAAACAAAATCTCCCAAAAAATGATTGTGAGTGTTTCATGGATACAGTTATGTTATATTGTATATTGTTATTTATTTTTTGAAGAGCACAATACCTAATCATCTATGTTGCTTTTCGTCCAGTTAAAAAAAATAGAAACGGAAATTAAATACATCTACGATTTCAGAAAGCGGTGATGTTTTTTGTGACAGTCTCGGTCACGGGGGGGTGAACACTCCCTGCCATCTGGCAAACGCTACAGGGTGCTGTACGCACACACAACCAGACTCTGAAGCAGCTTCTACCACAGAGCTGTCTCACTTTTGATCCCCCCCCCCCCCCCCCTCCCCCACATTGACTCTCAAATACCCATAACTGAGTGCAATATTCCACTGTATTTATTCAGCACCTGTCACTTTCAAACGTCACTTTTCAAACATCATTATATACATTATATATATTACTATATTATTTTATTTTCCTTGTTAAGTTTGTGTATTGGTTAGTATGTATATTTTGTATATTTGGGTTTCATATTTATGTTTGGGTTTAGTACTTGTATCTGTACACTTTTTCCTACTGATGTTAGGCATCTACAGGCTTGCTCCAACAGTATTTCGTTGTACTTGTATCTTATCAAACACCGCCCTCTATGGACAATATTGTGCATTACACTCATATTGTTTTACTTGTGGAGCTGTTGACTGAACAATCTGCAGGCCAAGCTTAAGACCTGTCTTTACATTATTTTAAACTCAGAACTAGAAAGGTGCACTCTTTAATGACTGATTCAATGCAACCTACAATAGACTAACCCTTGTCTCGACACTTCATTCAAACTGAAAAACAAGCGATGTATGCAGGCAACCAGCTCGAAGTGTTCCACACGTAATACAATCTTGCCAAAGATAAAATTAAACTTACCAAACTATTCAGTAAAAATGTTTCACGGCAAATTATAACTGTTATCGTCCATCCATAGAGAAATCAACCATTCACACTCACATTCACACCTACAGGACATTTAGAGACATCACATAACCTATCTCCGTCCTGCATGTCTTTGACTGCGATCAGGGCATCTCCAAAAGATATATTTGCTCCCTTGATTTTTAAATGCGGATCCAATCTGTGACTCTAAATCGAACCGTTGCACCTCTCAGAAATGTATTTCTTCAAATTTCCTCTCCCATGAATCATCTCATGATGCCTCAGTCTTATCACAGGACTAAACTAGCTAAATGCTGCTCTAACACTGATGCATCATTATCAATGTTTGTTGTAATGCTAATGAGTATTTTTAATACATTAAGTACATTAACTGTGAATACATCTATACTTTTACATAAGAAGAATTGCAAATACAGACATTTACTTATAAAAGACTGTCAATACATTGTGATATCGGTGTTTTTACTTCTTTAAATGATCCGAGGACTTCTTCCAAGACAAAGAGAACTGAGTAACACTCTGGAACCCCTCCGGCCCCTTCTGATGTCACAGCTCTGGAGCACTGAGGGTCAAAGGTCAACCTCAGGCTTGGACTGAAGGATCATGTGTGACTCACAAAGACTGCTTTGTGTTCTCTGTGTTCATCTGTTGTTCCCTTCATGCACTCATGTTCCACTTGTGCTACGCTTCATGTGTAGAGTGAGAAAAACTCCTGTACCGTCAACAAATCAGGAAATATCCAGTAGGAACATTTTTCAGAACTTCATCACTGAAATATAACATCAAGTACACATTTGAAATACTGTCACTTTATAGAAATATTTGGACTTTGCACTTTTATCCGTCTGTATTGAAAGAGGGAAACACTTTTTAGGTGAACTCTTGGATGGACTGCTATGAGATTTGGTAAAAATGTTCACGTTTCTCTCAAGATAATAACTTTGGTGAATCTCTGACATTTCACCGTTTAACATCATCAGATCAGCATTTTTATTAGTTTATGACCCAATATCAGCAAAAATGTTCAAACAAACTCCACTAAGACGGTTAACGAACGTCAACATCGATGTGTTCGTATATTCGTTGAATGATGACACTTTGCATTCAGGTTATGTACAAACCATTACAGTTGTCTGACAGCTTTAGTTTCTTTTCAAGTAAGTTTTCCTGTCCTGTGAAACCATGTTTCTCCAGATTTTGAGATTATGGACATTTGTCATGAAGCCAAGGATTCATGAAAAGTTGGCTTTTCTCAGAGATAAGTGGTTCTGACAAGACAGCGATGCTATAACCTCATAGAACACCATGCATCCCTGTAGATTAAACTACCCAACAGTATATCAAGGAAAATAAAAATATCTACAGCTGTCAAATGCAACCTATATATTAATGCTGCAGTAATATGAATCAAGGAACTGGACAATAAAATGAACAGAAACTTGGAGATTTAATTAGGACAAACAAACATCAGTGTTGACGTGGAAATGCTGTTTTTATTGTCTGTAACAAACTTGATTGAAGAAAATTTGAGTTTTCCGGAGTATAACAAACACATCAAAGTCCAGCAGAAACAGGAGACAGGGAGGAGAGACAGTGAACACGCTTCTCGGCACTGATTGTTGAGAGGGAAAAGGGTCAGAGGTCACACAAGCACCACCATTACCTTCGAAGCCATCATTTCACTTTGCTCAGACATTTTTTTAGCAAACAAACACACCGATGGGGCATGATGCTGCAGCACTTCAGCCAAACTGGGAATCAGCAACGGAAACATGTTCATTAAACCAGTCATGATTAATAAGCAGATAAAAGCTATGGATCCCCAGAGTGGCCAAAACACTGTGTGTGTGTGTGTGTGTGTGTGTGTGTGTGTGTGTGTGTGTGTGTGTGACTCCCATGGAAACTCTTTGTACCATTTTGATATCATGCACCAGACACAGTCCTCCACAGTAACACTTACAAGAATACATTTTACTACTACCATCATTAAACCAGACAGGAGTCAAGACACAAGTACTCTTAGTAACTCGTCAAGAAAACCAGACATTAGTTATCAAAAACCTCTCCCGACATGAATGAAATATCTCATCATGTTACAAGTCACACCTGACAGGCGACTGAAGCGATGACTCATTAAACACAGACGGTTAGGGGGGTTAGCGGAGGGAGGAGGTTACATCGGCTCCGGGTTCAGCACTTTGTAAAGGGAACATCCGCTCCTCTAACATTGCATAACCAAAAGCACTTCTTCACTAAGGCTTGACAACACACACTTGTCAAAACTGCTCATAATGCCAGAAAGCCCCAAGGCTCACAGTATACGTGTTTACATCCCGCTGTGTGTTTATCCTCAGTTTGCTACGATTTGTCTTGGCATTAACCCATCTCACAAACATGAATGGATTTCCCCAGCAACAAAAAAGTCACTACAGAGATATCCTTTAAAAAAAATGGTGATATGGAGTTTTTTTAGTGCTTAAATCTGAATTGAGCAATTTTCACCATTTTTTGACACTTGAAAACATGAAACAATTGCATTCATAGAGAAAGAAAAATCAGATTAATGATAATGTAATTTAGGTACAGGTTACCCTACTGCTTGAAAGCACTCCATTTCAGCATTCGGACAAATATTCTTCACAAATATAGGTTTTAAATTAGAGAAAAACTTCCATCTTATTTTGAGGGTTTTTTGTCTTCAGAAATGTGTCTTTATAATAATTTCCCTTCTGGAATTTAAACTGGTGTGAAAACACAGGCCACTAACCCTCTGAAATTAAAGCTAAACGTCAGTCAGAACTTAAACCTTTCATTGTTGGATTTGAAATTTGCACATCGCCATAATATAAAGGTCGACCGTTTTTCTCTTTGGAGTGTCAAATAGGCATACATTCTGGAAAAAAAGTAGGATTAAGAAATAATTTCCAAAAGTTAAAGTAGTAGATGTTTTTTTATGTGGTCTTACTAAAGGCAACTACCCGAAAACAAAGTACTTAATAGGAGGCACACTTTGATTGTGTGCAACATTCAACCCTCATGCAGCTGAAACACTTACATACTAAATATGACCGAGTCACTGATGGAGAGCAGCTCTACCAGCTGATATGTTTGCCCAAAGAGGAAAATACTCTGATCTTTAGCATCATTCTGCAGAATAGTATCCAGCTGTGATACACTTACATCACCATGGAGACAATTATGCATTTTTTATACCTCTATTAGTGTCAAGAAATACAATTAATTCACCAGACATCCTTGAATTCAATTCAGCTACTTTTTGGTTTGCTTTAGGAGCATTAGATGGAAGACAAACAATCTGCTGCGATCTGCTGCACCGACACATCTGAGCTTTTGTCCAAAATACCTCCAATGATGTTTATTTTTTCCAAACACAGTAAAATATGACTAACAGTACAAACATTTGCCCAAAACAGCACACTTACATCAAAGTAATAAAAAAAAATATGAAAAATGTTTTCTTATCAAAGAAAAAGGCTATGAATAAGGCCATTGATAATGTTATGTATTCAAATAACATGTTACTATTAACAGTTTGTCAACAGTGGAATCAACATTGATGGGTGGTTTCAAATTAAGTACAAATATGCCAAAAATTGTTTGTTTTTTTGTTTTTTTACAGACAGTGGAAAAAAATTCAGATCCACGATATACAATATTAGTATTAAAATTGGTCAATCAGGGAGTGAAAATAGGGCAAAAAGAGGAAAAGACCACTGTCTTGCATTATCAGAGAGGAATATGCATCGAGGCAACTCATTGATCCCGCATTTTCTTCAGCTCTGGGAAAAAAAAAAAAAAAATCTAACATTAGAACCCAGAGCAGAGGATTCACTGATGCACTGGACGAAGCCTGGAAGAAGCACATGAGGCGCTTTCACAGCTCAGCTGGGCCAAACGAGTCGACTGTGGTCTGCTACAGGTAGTGAACACGCACACTGATCAGCTACATTCAGAGCTAACAGTGTTTGTAATGTGGCTGCTCTGCTTCAGGAATTCTTCTTATTGGTTGCGGTCTGAATAAGGGCCACTGGTGTGAAACAGACTCAAAATGACACACAAAACAATCAGCATTTCCTTTTGTTGTTGTTGCACTTTGCTAAACACTGGCATGTTGATCAAAAGGCTGCCATCTCACATGCAGTCGAAGAGAAAGCCACTTTCCCCGAGTTAAGTATTGCACATCTAAAAAGCCTTTAATGTGAACACCGAGGTCGAGTGGGAGCATGTGGGTGGTGAAAGCAAAAAAAAAAAGGACTGATCTGCTACGAGAAACATCCAAAAATCAAGTTTCCACTTTTCAGCGTGATTGTTTAGGGATTGTGAGAAGAAGAAAAAAACCGAATGGATAAAGTCGAGAGCATTTCTGGCAGGTGTCCAAAAATCATTTCAAAACATACAAGAGGGGAAACGAGACCAACCAAAAAGAAAGAAAATGGAGTGAGAAATATGATAAGACAGTAGCATACATTTTCAAAAACTGACTGGGACCAAAATCAGGATTTTGACCTTGGTGGAAAAAAGGCCAAGAGAAGACCCAACAGTTGCCTTGTCCCAGACTAAACCCTGAGCCCTTCAGTGTCAATGTGTGCAGCCCACAAGTTACCTTTTCCTCATTTTAGTTTAGCTTAGGAACATATCAGCTACTTCAACGCATAGTTGGCATGACTAAAATTGGGACCAGCAAGAAAAATACACCTCAGATTTGGTTAAAAATGATGCAAAACTAAGTGTTGTAGTTGGGAATGTGTTTGCATTTTATTTCATTTTTTACACTTGCTTCACGTCTGTGCATGCGCCTTGCTCCAAATGAATCAGATTCAATTGAGGCACAAAACGGCTGCAGTGCCATCAAAACAGTCAGGGCTAGTTTGGGACAAAGTGATCTGATGGTCGGGCTCTTCAGAGGAGGTTCTTCATGTTTGATTTGTTTCAAATTGATTTTTAGATACATACAACCACACACACACACACACACACACTCACACACACACTCACACACACCACACACACACACGCAGAGAACATCACCGTGTTTTTCACACTCAAGTCCATTACAAAAACCAGATATGTACTGCATGATCTGGTTTTGGGAAGGATGGGATTACAGGAGAGGGAGGAGGGGCTGGGACTCTCGCAGGCTGTGTGGAGGAAGAAGAGGCAGTGACCAAGGCTTTGTTGACTATTGTTAAAAGATGTTTCCGTGTAGAAGGAGGTGAGCTGTACAGCGGCTGAAGGCTAGAAGAAGAAGTCCGGTAGATCGGGATTTGGGTACACGAGATGTTAGGTATTCGGGATGGGGAGGGGCACAAGTCGAGATCAGGTTTGGTCTTGGATATGAAACCGAACTAGCTGTCTTGGCTTGAGGAAGGATCTCGAGGTGGGTTTGTAGACCAGAGCATCAAAGTGAAAAGTTGCTTGCAGTCTTGAATATTAAAACTCCTCCTGCTCCTCAGCATCTGGTATCACAAAACCCTCCTAGAGAGAGAGAAAGAGGGGTGGGGGTCGAGTGGGGTTAAGTATCACAATATAAAACACGTTGTATATTGGGAGATTTACTGGAAGTGACATACGATATGGCCAACGGCAAGTACGAAACTTTCAGTTCCCTGGCGATCCAGCCAGCTGCCACCTTCCTAAGGTTTGTGTGGTGAAATGAGGAGGTATCGTATACATACGGCTGCCTTTCACCTCAACCATTCAGCCGTGCCTCATTCATTGCAAGTGACAGGAATAAAAATAAACTGTGTGACGAAAGTTCAGCTAAAAACTGCACACTGCATACGGCCAGTGGAGAGCCCTCGGACATCAGAAGCACATATGCAATGCATCCTAGTACATATAGCCACCGCCAGAATGGCTTCATGAGCAGGAGAGTTCAGCTTTCTTGGACAATGTAGCCTCACTGAGGAATTTATTGCTTCAATAGCCATCAACACTAACTGGACATCCACATAAAAGATGCTCAATTTGCCCTTTAATGGACTTTTAACAAATCTGGGTTTAGCATTTTTCCCATATTCTACACAGTGTGAAACATTGCAGATTCAGTCAACACTTGGTACATCCCACCGTCTTTGTTTTAAACACTGCACGGCTCTTTTCAAGTGATATCTTTTTAAAGTTATAAACCTATCTTGCAATAAACAAGTTCAACTAATTCAACATTTCAAGTGTCTACTACAAAATCGGGCTTTGCAGCAGAACAAACACAGAGAAGTAATGATGAGCCGGTTAAAGCAAAAAAGAAACAAAAAATAAATAAAAAAAAATAATAAAATTAGAATAGAAGTAGAAACTATACAAAACCAAAACTGCCAAACCAATAGTGCAGTGCTAAAGTGGCACAATGGTGGGGTAAATAGCAGCAAGTCAGCCAAGTACCACTGACCACTTTGAGCCTTAGGGAGCGAGCTGCATGCCATTCCACTGCAGGAATTTACAATGGCATCAGCAGTTGTTAACGGCAGAGCAAATGGGCATAAATCTAGTGTTGAACCCGGAGCATATTTATCGTACATATGGGTATATTTTAGATAGCAGATGGAAGAATAAGGATGGCAGTGTTTTACATTTTTGTTATGTCTAAAAATCACAATAAATCAGAATGGACTAACAATACTTTTTATCAAACAAACAGGAGGAAACAGAACATTTGTTGGGAACTACTTTCAGCAACAAATCTACATTTTAAAATGAAGACATCTTTAAAATGTCTGTTTTAAGGAATTATTAATGACTGTATTCATTATTTTTTTAAATTATGCAAATTAATTTAATTTTTAGTCTGACAAAATTACATTTGTATATCCATTGATTCCTTGGCCTTAAATTAATTACAACATCCACCAACTTCACATAAAAACAGATGTTGAACTCACGTCTGTGGCGTAGAGGATGTCGATGATCCTCTGCAGCGTGGGGTCGCCCTCTCCTTCCTTCTCCTGGCAGATCAGCTCAATGTTCCGCAGCTTACCAAAATAAAAGTCTCTCTCCTTCTCCATGTCCTGAATGGTAGATTTCAGGACCTCCACCTGTGGAAAAGGAAGGGCCAAAAATGTTTGTTTTGTTTCTACCTTTACAGGTGACTGACTGTCCATGTGCTCTTTGAAGACACAAATAAAGCTCATTTTAATTAATTTGCTTGTTTTTTTTTTTTTACATGGTGGTGTGCTTACCTCATTCATGAGTTCTGCCCTCTCCTCATCACTTCCTCCCATCCCGGGCTTCCTTGCACTTACATGAGACAACTTGGGCGCTACCTTGGCAACAGGTGGCCTCTGAGGAGCTAAATAAGCAAGAAAAAGAAGGATCTTTAAAAAGAAGGGGGGGGGGGGGGGCATTTCATTTCCATTTCATTTCAAACTGTGTGACCTACTAGACCGGAGCTCTGACCTTGACTGAGGGCCTTTTTGGGGGTTTTGGTGAGAGCCGACATGGCAGTGTTGGGTATGGGCATGGCATCCTGGCCCTGCCTTGCCTCCACTGGGTCATACTCCTTTCCATCGTAGTTGGCATCAAAGAACTTCTTAAACCACTGGACAAACTCAAAGTTGTCCTGGAACTTCCCCTTCACCAGTCTGTCTACTGCAATGATCTTGAAGCAAAAAGAGAGAGAAATTTCGGACCATGATTTTTGGAACGGGTCAATTAACTTTCATTTCTGGGATTTAACAGATAAAAAGTTTAAAATGTCATTTCTGAGGTTATAGAATCTGTATTTCTCTTCCAAATAATTTTTATTGTAATGTTACGTTGTATTATATGTAAAAAGGTGTATTTTCGTGGTGTTCACTGTTCATGTATTCTGGTACCGATACCAAAATCGTACCTTTTATCAGATACCTGGTAGGGTTGTAACAATGCCTGTATTTGTATTGAAATGTTTGTTACAGGAAGTTCTGTTTGGTATGCGACATCCCACACAGAGAAAAAGTATTTTATGTTTCCCCACTGGCCTGGTCCGCTGCTGGCTGCTGATTTTTTTTTTTTTTTTTTAAGTAATATTAACAGGCAATCGTAAACGCGAGACATGAGCGGTGCAAACAAGCTATCATTAGCCGTGAAGGCTGTGCACATGCATCCTCGGTCATGGCTGCTCAGAGCAAAAATAAAAGCTTTGAGAAGGCCTTCAAGATGACAGAACAAAATGACTTCCAGTTCAAGTGAGGTTCGAGGGGAAAAAAACTAACTAACTAACTAACAATGTATGGACTATGCAGGACACTGGGCCAAGAAAAATGCCAATGGATGGAAGCCACAGTGAGGAAAAGACAGCAGCAGCAGCAAAAAACGAAAACAAAAAGATGGCAGCACTACACCCAGTTACTATGCAATGGGGGAAACAGACATTACAAATCATGCACTAAAGTGCACAATGCAGGCACAATGCTGGAGATTATAACCCTGAACAGCTATGAATAGACTGATGTACTCGACATGTTCAAGCTTGTGTTATAATCTGTGACTAAACACCATCCAGGCATTTCAAAAAGAGCACACATCTCAAATAACGTTAAAAGAAAATGGATGGTAGAAAGAAAGAAAGTTGAAACATGAAATAATTATGGCAGCTTTGTCAATAGTACTGAGAGCTGCTGCATGTTCAGTCTGAAAACAAATGATGACTAAGCTGGATCTGCCCTGCCCTTTTTTAATCTTTGTTGGCAATATCAAGACATTATGAAGCGTCCAGGAAGTTCCCAAAACAATTGCAAATACATGTAATTTTATATATTGACAGTGAAGGATAAAACTGAAACAGATAGTGTATTGTGACAATGAAGTTCCTCTGCATAAAGAGGAAACCACATTACACAAGGCAGCAGCTGCAAACATATGCTCATATCAGGTCAAAATAAACAATGCCTATTTTATTCCAGTGCACAAAACAGGGCTTCAATTTGTAGTTCTACCTATGACTGATGAAACGGTAGAGTGCAAAGTAACTCATGACCAGAGTACTGTGAATTAGGATTTGTGGTTCACTTCGGGTCTGACTGTATGAATAAGAAAATTAATACTTATTCCACTGCCTCATCTAGAGCCTGTTTGCATCATATTTATGAGTCACATGTATTCTTATTGCATGTTTGACAATATTCTTTCTGTCCCAGGGATGTAAAAAAGTATTCCCTCATAATATATTCATATTATATATATTAATATCTGAGCATCAGCTTCTTCAGCCGTAGGTTGCAGTGCATCTGAATTGTGCCATACAGTCCTGCACACTGCATGCAATACCCTGCCTTACTTACCGGTAATTTTATTTATACTGCAGGTAATTATAAAAAGGTATGAGAAGGGAACTTCATGCCACTTTGAATTATGTTTTTAAATTCATGCCATTTTGCAATCGCTTAACAAGCGCACCGAAAGGAAGCGGGCTCTGCTCCGCGGCCGGTTTGAACCTGCATGCAGTCAATGCACTGTCTATATTAAAACGTTATCGGATCGGCCTGCTTTGATCTATTTTGAGAACTCTGATCAAAACCGATAGGGCAATTATCGGCCGATTGCGATCGGCTGCCGATGGATCGGTGCATCTCTAGTAATACTGAGTATAATTGTACCGTGACAATAATCTAGACCAGTGGGATATAATCCTTGATAGTCAGACAACATGATTCATGTTCACTCATTTTCAAGACTACTGATGATGGCTATAAATAAGTTTACTGCTATTAACATACTATTCATGTGATCTAAACACTTCCTGCAGCTGCTCCACATTACAAGCTTTTTCTAAAAACCAACAGTGGAAGAATTTTATTGTGAAACAGCACCAGACGATGCAGCCTTGTGTTGGGTTCACACCAAACGCAAAGCACATTTTCACTGGTTGGTTTACAACAGCTGTGTGAACTCAAAATAAACATTGTTGCTATGATTTAATTGCAACAAACAGAAAAAAGTATATCATGAATTTTAAACATTTTGCCCCCAAAGCACTCAAAAGTGAACCAACAAAGTGCCCTCTAATACCAGAAATGTCTTCATGTAATTTCAGACCTGCCGCTCCTGTGTAGGATACATCATGCGATTTGAAACGGACATGTTAATGTGCGTGTTGTTGTTACTTACTTTGTCGACTCCCATCTTTTTGAAGGAAACCTGCAGAAGCTTGAAGTTATGGATGTATTCATGCTCCAGCTTGGCACCAAATTTAACTTTCTTCAGAGGCACAGAGTTGGGAAACAGCATGTCCATGAACTGGCAATAGGCAGCACCTGGATGAAAATTAGAATCCTCTTAATGTCAAATATAGTAAAAACAAAACATGGACTAAGTGTGGGCTGTATGTTCAAAATCAGAGGATACCTAAAAACAAGAACAACATGTAGAGTAAGAGACTAGCAGAAAAGGATATAAATGGTCACCAATAGACATTTCTGTATTTAACACATTGATTGCATAAAACATGCCTTTAGCTCATTTATAAACACATTTTCCTTTGTACTCAGGAGAAAACTTACAAAAACATTTTTATTAAATAAGGTATTATTGGGTATAAATTAGACTTTCTGAGACAGTTAACATAAGCACACTGTGTGCAGATTACTATGACTAATTGCAGTTTAAGTTCTGACACATTCTTCATTTGCCTAGTTTCTAGTCTTTGGTGAAAGCCTCAACCTACATGAACATGTTTTATCGGCTCATGTGATGAAAACATAAGCTTCAGTGTTTTTCCTCTCACAATGTTAATATATTCAGCAGCCGCTGACCTACTATTCCACAACACCAGTATAACATGGTCATGCAAAATATTACAGTCTTTGCAGAAATGTTGCAAGACGTCTCACAACTCCTCATTAATATAAAATATATGGTCCTCCAATGATCAGAAAAATATGTTTTACCTGAACACAACATTTCTATCTTGGTGAGGTTTATCTGTAGAGAATCATTGATCCACACCAACATGTCATGACGACTTAAGTTGTCACTGGTCACTGAGGTCGAGTAAACGTTCACAGCCATTGTCGGTCACCTGCTGACACAGGATAGAGAACAACTGTGAGAAGAATTTACATGATGACAATTTACATGTTTATCTGTCAGAGTGGCTGGTAGAGCAGGCAAACCAACCAGTCACCAAAATGTACCAGCACACAGCTGGTGGCTGAGACTTAATATGCATCCCCGGTGCCAATCATCGTTATAAGGAACGTTTCACTTTAAACTGGTATGTAAATAGGGTGACTGGTAATGGTAAATACACAGACACAAACAAACCAACTTCAGTTGTTATGGAATTATTTGTGCAGAGAAACAACCTTAAAATAATGAATAATTTACCCATTATTTTGTGGCAAAACTGGGGCTGCAATGAATGATTACATCAGAATTTTGAGAATATTTGGACAATATTCAAATTCCCCTTTTAATAATATTTGTCATCAGTATCATACAAGATCATGAAAAGCAGCAATTTTACATTTGAAAGAATGGGACCAGTGATTTACTGGCACTGAAGCAATTTATATGAAAATAGTTGCAGATTACTATTCTTTCAATGGACTCATCAGTTAATCAACTCATCATTTCAGCTGTAGGTTTCACAACAAAACAACAAGAAAGTAACTGAGGTATTGAGTCACCATATATGTACTACAACCATTACAAACATCTCCATAAAAAGTCTTAAGTTGTATCAGAAACCCTCATTCACAGTGCCTGTTTGGCTGGTTGCCCAGTAAGATCAGTTATTTCCTCAACAGCTGAAAAATCTGATCATGTACATCATTTCACATCCATCAATTATCTTTAATCGCTTATCCGGGTCACAGGGGGTCTGGAGCCTGTCCCAGCAGACATTGGGCGAAGGCAGGGTACACCCTAGACAGATCGCCAGTCTATCACATGCCTGACATCATTTCACATGTAAATTAAAAATAACACAAGCAAGCACTCTATCATGCGTTAGGGAAAATGCTCAAACATGAATATCAAGTCACGCGATTCACAATGTACGCTATGTGGTCGACTCACACTAAATAAAACTGTTGAATGTTACCCATTTACCAGTGATAGATAGATAGATAGATAGATAGATAGATAGATAGATAGATAGATAGATAGATAGATAGATATCAATAATTCAAACACTAAACTTAGATTTTGGATTGGCTTAAAGATCAATCGATAAAATAATTGGCCAATTCGTTATTATGTTCTTTATATTCATTATGTTTGTCATGAATAAAAGAATAACAGAAACGTTAAGTAGTGGATCTGCAAAGAACTGACATTACGGATGATAGCAAGTAACCGTTAGCTAAACGTAGAACGCAACAGGGCCCCGGTTAGAAACTTGTAAGCTAACGGTAGCGGCAGTTTGCCTATTGACCAGCTAAATAAGCTCCCTAGATAGCTAGCTTAGCTGTGAGGCTACACGCCAGACTGTATGGGCAGTGAACCAATAAGCCATCACCTGAAAATAGACTAAATTGCTTTTTAATTTGCTTTCATTCGCAACCAATGTAAAACGGTGGCAATAATTTAGCAATGTTTCTGTCACCGGCTAAACTCGACCACAGGCTACTGTGACCCGGACATTGAGACGTTTCCCCGCCCTGAACTCACTACGCACCCCACTAGCTTGAATTAGCATGTCACTGTTAATACGGTAAATTTGCAGTATCGTAGCTCAAAGGCGCAGGTTTTGTCCTCTCTTCGTCTAACCGTTATAGATGCGGACGGCGTTCATTGGAAGCATCGCCCTTATTCGCGTATTAAACAGTAGGTTCATGCTAGTCACAAGCTAGCATCTTAGGTAACAGAACTTAGCTGCCTGCTTCGCCGGCCGCCGCTTCACATGCCGGCTAATAACGCTAAATGACACCGTGTTTCATCGGTTACACCTACCTGGAGTGGCTTTAGCAGTTCTTGGACACGGTGATTTGATTGTTTTTCTCAGCTGTAACTCTGTGTCATAAAGAGTTCTAACTGTAATCGTCTCGACGTTAAAGCTACTTCTGCTTTTTCTTCTCTTCTTGGCAGCTCACGTTCACTCTGCCGGCAGCGGAAGAACCGATTTGTTGACGTCAGGACGGAACGGGTAACGCCTAAACGTAACAACGGCGTGACGCGTAGTTCCGTAGACGTACATTTTATTTAAAATAGTTTTCAAATTAATACGTCTTCAGGCACTGCAGTGCAACATATACAAAGAGTGATTATCAAAAGGAAAACAAATCGATATTTAGTTTCATGACAGATATATGCATGGAAAAAGAAAATACAAATATGCATACTGCACAACCCACAGAATAGGTCATAAACTAAAGATTTTAAATATGGTAGTGTGCTTTTGTTGTTGTTAATTTCTCCCAAGAAAATCATTGTATAAATGAAAATAATGAGCAAATTGATACCAAATAAAAAATAACTGCATTGAGTTCAATTAAATAAATAAAAAATATTTAAAAAGAGTTCAAGTACCTCAAATTGTACAAAAGTACAGTACTTGAGTAAATGTATTTAGGTGCATTCAGCCACTGAATGTATAGATAAGTAAGTTAGTATTATTGAAGGAAACAACAATCCCCAATGTGAGTTTCCTTGTCGGTTATTTAAGTGACTTGAATTGGAAAAAGCATGTAGAATGTAAAATATTGTATTTGTAATTAGAGATTTTAAAACTTTAAAAACATTTTGCCAGACAGTTTCCAAGATCCTGCAAATTATGTTGTGTAAGGATTTCATTGAATATCAATTATTCCAGTTTTTAAAAATGTGTATAGGGTATTTTATTGATTGATTATAGCACTTTTCACTTGGCAACTATACTGGCTATTGATACAGTCACCCATGGACTGTTAGTATTTTTAATAAATCATCTCTCTGTCTTTGTAGCAATCATGGAGACTTACAGTGTGATTAGGGTTTTGTTTGATTTTAGGGTTAACATGGCCCTAGACTCAATTTTACAAAGACTTAAATAAATGAATAATAATTAATACATTTAAAAAATAAATCTTGTGAATTAAGTGTTTCAATTTTCATATTTATTCAGCTAACCATTTACAATGCAAATGTCACTTTTACACATGAATGTCTAAATGCAGTTTCAAAGTCTTCTTTACACTGCCAAGAATAAAATACTGCTATGGAGAAAAGTGGAACCCTTTCATTAATTGCCTATAAGATAAACCTTTATTGACCCCCAGCAGGGAAACCAATAGTAGAGATAAATAGAGAACTTATTATAAAAAAAGAGAGCAATATTTCATAAATGCATCATCCCATTTGTTTTAAGTCTCCACAATCTAAAGATCTACTCAACAAAATAAATAAAGATCAGATAAGGATACAGACAGAGAAACCCAACTGCTGCAAGCATTTTAATGCAGTTATTCCCCTTTACCTCTCTCTGGATTTAGTTATGTCATGCATCATGTCCCTTTTTTCAAAGCTTTCCCTTAAAATGAAAAGAAATTAATCAATCTAGAAAATGGATAAATAATTTAAAAAAAGGAGCGTACAACAAGCCACGGATTACTCCCAACATAAAGGTCCTCCTGAAGGAGAAGAGGGCTTTGAGTCGGGAGACAGAGGAGCTGAGGAGGAAGATCAGAGAAGAAAAGAGCAGCTATCCTCTTTGCTTCTGTAACCCTGTAAATGTCCCCACTGTGGGAGTAATAAAGGACCATCTTATCTTATCTTGTAAAAACTACTATTTTTTCAGCACTACAGCCAAGTTTAAAACTTCAATAACAAATAACAAACATGTGCCCCACGAGTGGTCTTTGTGAGATTTCTTCTTTTTATTGGTCTTGTCCACAGTCCAGAGTAAAATCCCCACAAATCTACAGGAAACCCCTCGTTAAAAAATGCCAATAAAAACATCTGGAACAGTGCAGAGACGGTGAACTGGACCCTTACAGACTGAACAGTCACACCTTTAAACCTCTGAATCCCCCCTGCTCGTGCACAAATACTGTTCAACTCACGCACACCGTGTGTTGAACAATGTTCATGATACAATCATCAGTCAGAATAGATCGCAGTATTATAGTAAGTTCAAATTCAATACAATGTCAATTATGCTTCTGTGGTAGAGCAGCGTCACAAACACTCGATCAGAAAAAAGTATAAAATAAACAATTGGTATTCATTCAGTATTCTGTAAGTATTAAACAGTTACAGCTTAAGTTAAAAATGGCAGGATATTAAGACAATGATAATAAAAATGTACAGTCACCTGACATTGAATTTTTTAACTTCAGTTCCCAAAAGAAGGACAAAAGAAACTTTATCACACTACCTTTGAACAACAAAAACATGGTGTAAAAAAAAAAAAAAAAAAAAAAAGAATACGTTGACTGGATCTTCTGTAGTGTGAAAATCATCAATGATCAACTCTCAACTGGTAAAATAAAATGAGGATTTAGGTCTGTATTCATGCCACTACATTCACAGTTTCACTAAATTGTTCAGCAGCAGCAAGCTGTACTCATCAGTACCGCAGCAGCATGAAGGCTCTTGTGTCCATCACTGTTTGTTGGTGTAAAAGTGGCAGTGCACGCATAGACAGACATGTGCTACACACATGTAGCACCAATGTTGCCATAACAATCAATACAATTCATAATGCGTCCTCCTAAATACACATAATACAAGGTTATTAAAATCAATTACTTACTACTACTTCCCTGAGTAAAAAAAACAACAACAAGAATGAAAATGATGAAAAAAGTTAAACACTGATAAAAAAGATTATTCACACATCACAGCACAACTGCAAGGTTCACAGTAAAACATGATTCACACTTTTAAAAATATTAATAACAATATCAATCTCCTTTCTTTAACATCCAGCATGTGAACATTATTTTTTATGGTACTTATTATCAAATTCATGTTGAAGACTGATAGAACAAACATGGTTTCAATGATTATTGATTACAGAGTCCTGAAGGAAATCAGCTGAATGTGATACCATTTGATAATATCAGGAACATACAGCACCATTATTGACAGTGATAGATGCACCAGGTCATGCATAGAATTAACCAGAGCAAGTGTTAAAAACGGGTTATAATATATTAAAATTCAGGACTCTGCCTCTACTATACAACTGGACTATTTAACCCTTGGAAATAAGGAAGGATTACCAGTGTCTTTAAGCTCCTGTAGGTGGAGAGATTCAGGAGTAAAATAACAGAGATAAGCCAAGAACTGGAGGGAGCATGATCTACCATTTTCTGTGGTTTCGGTAACAGTCGGCTGCATGTGTGTCCTGTAGCAGTGGTCCACAAAAGCCCGTTTGTGAGCTGAAATTAGTACACAACTGCATAGTTCATTTATGCCACAGTGAAGTCTATACAATATACTACACAGAATATTACCAGCCTCTTCCCTATCTCAGCTGGTGCAGTTCTGGGGAGGCTGGGGAGGACGGGCAGGGTGAGGAGTTGGAGGTGGTAGACGTGGTCAAAGGAGGCAGCTCCTCACAGGCAAAATAGTCCTTCAGGGGAGCAAAGAGGTGACGGATGACCGGCACACTCCACGCCTTGCCCAGGACCTTCTGCCTCTGCTGCCGGTTCATGTTCCTCACGTCGGTATAATGTTTAGGGAACCCAAAGATTCTGGAAAAACAGGAGGTAAATATGTGTTAGCGGTCTCAGGGCGTTAGCAGCCGGTTTCCCTCCTCCACACAGCATTTCAGAAGAAGAGTGTTTTGCCTAGAGATTTGATCGATTTCATCATTTTTACTAGATATCTTTGCTTCCACCAGTAAGCTATGAAGTAAAGTGGTTTAGTTTTTGTCTATTTTAATTGTTTATATTGTAATTTAGTCCTACTGTGTTGTGCTGCAGCCTACAGGCAAAGTGAAGACCATTAAACGTCCAGCTATAAACAACATGGATCATTTTGTGGCTGTAGTGATTTACAAAGTGCTTAACAATGAGGACAGATAATCCAAGACAATAAGAACAATGCAATACAATAAAATAAGATCCAAAACATATAAAATAATAAAACAGGGTAAAATAATAACAAATAGTACACTAAATGCCGTCACTTAGGAAAAGCCATAAGATAAAAGTGAGTCTTAAGAAGAGATTTAAAAGAGAATACTGAGATCTCCAGGCAGGGAGTTCCACAGCTGAGGGGCCCTTTGAAATTAACTGGACCCTCTGTTCCCTTTCCTGCCCTCAATGTACTCCTGCAACCATTCTGGGAGTCACAAGCCGTAATCGATTCAGCAGCAGATGGGCCTCTTTTGATCCAGGGTTTGAACTGCAACAATTTGTCCGGCCATCGATAAATCCCATCATCAGATAATTATTCATCTTTGATAATTAACTAATCATTAACCAAACAAACATGCCAAATACTCACTGTTATAGCTTATCAAATAGTGGTGGTTTTCTTAGTCTTTTATGACAGTAAAGAGAATACCTTCTGCATTTATTTTCCAGACGCCGTCTAAAGAAGTCACTTTAGTTTCTTAGACTTTGTAAAAGAAGATCTTGCAGTTTTTTGAGGTTTTATAGACAACAGCTAGCCATCAATTAATCAAGAATGTAATTACTGGATTAATTGTTAATGAAAATCAGCATTAGTTGCCCTAGTTAAAATACGGTGAGGTGGTGGTACGTGCGTCAGCGGGACGCTGTGTTTGAAAAAAGTCAATTTGTATTTCTCCTGTTGAACTGCCCTCATGGAGTTAGCTGTTTTGATGCCACACCTATTAAGTACATGTGTGTTTTTTTCTTTGGTAAGAACATGGTGGTTCCTACAAGTGTTCTTTAGTGTTGTTTTGTTGGGTTGCTATCCTGCTGCTCTTCCATAGTTGGAATCCATCTATTGTTGGCTCGTTCCAGTGCAGCTGTTGAGAGCTGCTACAAGAAGGTAATAACTTTTATAATGCCTACTTTTCTAGTTCAGTGATCCAGAGGTTGTCCTCTTTGCCGTTCTGGAGGACAGGCAGCAGAGAAGAGTCACCTTTGCCCTGCTTCAGAGAGTTTGGATTGGTGGTGATCGTCCTCACCTTAGTGACCTGGCACAATAACAACAAAAAGTGAGTGATTGCCTGTGAGACAAATGAATGATATAAAAAGGAGGGCCTGTAGATAATTGAATAAAATTGAATGTGCAGGTTCAGTCACTGACCCTGGCTTTTCTACCGATCTCTAAACAGTCCTGGAGGACCAGCTTGTCCTTCTGGGAAGCTGCAATGGGCCTGATGGGAGGTAAGCAGCAAACAAGGAAGATTACTTTATTTTCTACAGTTATTTAAAAAGAAAAAGAAGAAAAATAAGCTACAAATGCTTTACAAGACGAAGGAACAACACAGATGGAAATAGAATATACAATACTTAACAATAATAATCTTACTACTTCAGTCAAAAACATAGTCTGATACCATTTGTCTTGAGAACTATAACCCTTATAATTTCTGTTATTGAATTTGAAATCTCACCTGCTCATCCCTGGGATGTTTCCCCAGAAGCAACGCGCTCTGTGGGCAGGGCTGACTTTGACTGCGTCCAGCAGCACCGCGTTACACTGTCGAGGAATCCAAAAGCACCAACAGTCAATCCCTCTCAGTGTACAACATGTTAGATAGAGGAAAACAGCAGTACAGGGCAAGGAGCAGGAGAAAACGAAGTAGGAAGAAGAAGATTTTAAAGAAGAAGATGAAGAAGAAGAAGCAGTAGTAGTAGTACGAGATTAAAATGGAAATGGGCAAACCTCGAGAAAGCGACAGATGTTGACTTTGTCATGTCTGTTCATGAAGACAACGTTCTCAAACAGCCAGAAGAACGGTCTGGGGTCTTCCTCTTTGGGCTTCAGCAGCTGAAGGATGCGGTAGTAATCAAAGAACAGCCTGCCAGTGCCCTCTGTTGGAGAGAGGAGGTAATGACAACAAAGATGAAAATATCAAACACTAGCTCATAGCAATTGCACAATAATTATTATTTACTTCAAAGTGATTACTTAAAAATGTTAGAAATTTCATCATAACCCTACCAACCCTTTGCTTGTAATCATTTGATTTCCCAGAATTATTATTTTACAATGATATTGCCTCTTTTCTGTTGGTATATCTCTTTGTTTTGTTTTTCCTTTTCTTTAATTTTGTAATTAAATGAATGCCTTTGTAAATGAGGGTTGCCACTCAGTGATCTCTCAAGTGTAAATAAAGGATGATTGTGTAGCTAAAGTCAAGAATCATGAACATCACATCAAATATATAATATAAAAAAAAAGGTGCAAAATCTGTTTTAAAATGAAAAGAGCAAAATTCAGTTGACAGTAGGAATACGTGTGATATAATGACAACCCAGGACAGTGTCGAGGCAGGTCTGTTAAATTAAAGCATTGAGTTAGATTTAAATTGGAGAGGATCAGAGCATTAGACTGACATATTCTTAATTGTGATGGATTATTTTCTCTTGTTTATTTATTTGGTTCTTATATTTGTTAGCAACTCAGTCATTCTTACGTCTGCAAACAGTCCAACAATAATGACAAATGCAGTCCAACGAAGCCCAAAAGGCCAAACTGCTCACTTTATCTGAACTACAGTCCAAAATATATGTAGAAGTACAGCTTGTCATTTCTTAATTGTTGAAAATCACCGATTTTAAGCCAAAACAGTGACGCACCATAGAGACCTTTTCTCAATGGGTTGACAATGGAGAGGTCATTACAGGGGCTTCCACCGATCAGCAAATCAAACGGCCCCCACTGCTCGATCTGGATCGTCAAACAGGAACAAGGAGCCGGTTTAGTTTAACACTGAACAACAAATGTCACTTCCAAACAAAGATTCAAATGCATCAGATAATATTGTTAGCCAAACACAGATATATGGTAAGGAGGAGGATGAATATTAACACTATCAACTGTGTGTAAGGAAGGTAATATCTGAAAAAAGAGCATACTTGTTCTTGTGTGATGCACCGGGCATCACCAACGTGGACGATCTTCCCATCGTGGTTGACGGCCGCCACGGCGAGCGAATCTTCACAAATCTCTGAAGCAACATACGTCTCTACTTTGAAGCCGAGGTCCTTCAGCACCAGGTAGCCTGAACAAAACATTACAGTAAATACAGACACATGCAGCAGCAGCACATCCATAGGTGTCGTATTACTAGTCACTGAATGCTCTGCATGATGATTTCATGAGTTGAAAATTCCATGTAATATTAGTCCAAGCCAATTGAGGCATAATTCAGCAGCTGTCATGAGTGCAGAAAACTCAGACACAGAGAGTGACAGCATGTCCTGAAAGCCAGCGTTACGTCCTCTAGTACTCACCTGTTGCTATGCCATCGAACAGTGAGAGAACTCTAACAGGTCTGCGCAGGTTTGCTGGGATGGATGGGTAAACACGGTGAGGCTCCTACAAAGTAAAAACAGCAACAATGTGGAAAGTAAGGGACCAGTGTGATTCTTCATTCATGAAAACCTTTTAGAAGGGAAGGAAATTCCATATGACTTAAGTTATTTATTGCAGCATCCTCATTTTTTGTATAATACAATCTGTGCTTCAATCGGTGTGAGACATATTTCATTTTAAAGGATAGCAATGATTTAAAGTTATTGATCTATGCTATCCATCCGTTGTTCTACTTCCTGTTTGGCTAATAGAAAAGTTCATCTTAAATACATCCATTTCCAAGATGTTGATCACTCACAAACTCCATGGCGCTATTGTTGGCGAATAACTCCTGAACACGAATGCTCCAGTTCTCTCTGGGAACCAGAGCCCCGTGCGGCTGACGAGGCTGACACAAGTAGCAGATCCACGGGTCCAGCAGCTTCAGTGACTCAAAGCTCCCCGGACTGACGAGGATGTTCAGACAGTCTGCACAATAAGATCTGCAAATATAGAAATAGGGAAGAGGGTGGAGGTTGATAAACAATTAGACAAGAGTAGAAACTGGTCTCTAAGGCTAGATTGAAATGTGTATGAAGAGATGAACAACCTGCAGCAGCTGTCGTTGCCACACAGTATGACCTCCAGTCCATAGCAGCAGATGGTGCAGTAGGACTGATATCCGTCTTCATCATAACGATACAGAGTTTCTGTTAAGTTATCCTACAGGGACACAGACAGCATCGAGGCCAGGGGTTACGGAAAGGTCAACAGAGTTATAGCAAAAAGGAAATAGAGTGTTGTAGGGCTGCACCTCACAATGATTCTTTATTGATTCATTTAACCACTAATCTATTATCAAATTTCCAATTAATATAATAATGAATTTGTCCAGAATCAACATCAGAAACTTGACGAGTCTATAAACTTAAGATCAAAGACCCCATTTGTCAGATTCCTGATTCGAAAAATACTGGACCTCAAATTTAGAAGGATTGCTGTAACAGATTATCAGGAGAACTTAGGAATCACTATTTTTTACTAAAGTACTTGACTCAAAACTTCAAATGGTTATGATATGGATAAGTTAATCATATTCGATGCCTCCGCCTTCAGAAGTTACTGTGCACGCTGTACTGCCGTGCACCACGTTGTGCAGTCTCTGTCTAAAAGAGTTCCACGCTTCAGGTCGTGGTGAGTTTATTTAAGCTGCAGCTTGTTCCCCAGGGATGACGGCGCTGTCGACGAATCACCCCAGCCCTACTGTGTGGAGTAACACACATTCACAGTGAGGAGCCCTTATCGGGGTCACGACACTGTCAGATTAGGAGAAGTTGAGGATTCCTTACTTTACACTCCGTGCAGAGGCTGCCTTTAAACAGAGGGTGGAATATCTTCACGTCTTCCGTTCCACAACACAAACAGAATCCTGCAGACAACATACAAACACAGATACTAATGAGTGACTGAGCAGATACATTAACCATACTGATTGCATTGCAGTATAATTACATAAAACAACATGCTTGTTTTGTTTTACCATAAAAAGTACTCAAACTTATAGAATACTTGAAAGCTTGGGCATTCTTATAACAATGTGCACATGTAAACACAGCCATCAATAAAGGGACTCATCGTTTCAACACCAAAGAAAATCTAATATTCATGCATAAGTCAAATTAAATAGAAAATGACTTAACACCTTCGATGTCCAGCTTCATGTCCATGATCCTACGGATGGTCTCCGCTGCAAGGAAAGAAAACAATTAGTAACTCAGGATGAATGAAAACATGATTAACTCAAATACTCTGGCTTTCTTGGCATATACAAAGCTCATTTTAATACAGGCAAAGTTCTGTACACATTAATCATGGGGGGGGGGGTACGGTGGTTTAGTGATCTGTCGCCTCACAGCAAAATGGACCCGGGTTCAAACCGTGTTCTCCTCGTGTCACTGGGGTTTTCTCCCTGGGTTTTTTAGCTTCCATCCTCCTCCAGTCCAAAGACATTCAGGGTGTGAATGGGTCTATGTATCAGACCCTACAATGTCAGCTGAGATCGGTATATGGATAAGCAGGTAGAAATGATGAATGATGGTTTTCTAACTTTGCATTTTTACTTTGCACAAATTCTAAGCTGGCTCACTGTGGACAGGCCAGACTATCACAGGGCTGACACACAACCGCTCACACTATGGGCAATTTGGATTCACCTCTAATCCCCATCCTGCATGTCTTTGGACTGTGGAGAAGCCGGAGTACCCACGCTCACATGCAAATCCACACAGAAGGGCCCCCGACCCGGACTCAGACCCTCTTGCTGTGAGGCCACCGTGCTAACCACGAGAGTGCTCCACCACAATTCTTAATTATTAGATGTCTTGTTGCAGTGTGTGATACCTGCTGGACACCCACTGCTGCTATTATTAATTATAGAACTATCATTACTTATATGTTTATTATTTGCTATAGTACTATTTCTGCATTATTATTTTCGTTATATTATATCCACTGCTGCTGTTATTGTGAGTGGTAATTCTTTTCTACTACTTTTTTGTCTTCCATTACTGTTACTGCTCTCATTACAGCTATGATTTCTGTCAAGTCAAAGTTGTTGGGTGGATTAGAAGAAAGGATAGAAAACAGCTTTATGTCCCGTCAGAAAGGGCTGGCTGCAAGTTCAAATATTCTTAATATTCTGGCCTTCAGGTAAACTGCTATTGATTTCTTAGGTGGCTAAATGCGTTTCGATGTTGTCTTTGTGGACGGCAGTACATTGCTTTGCTGCCATGCTGGTACTACTGTCTGTTTCTCCAAACTAGGGACATGCCGACCACCATCCACTGTAGTGATACACTGACTGTGGATAAAACCCAAATTTAAACAATCCAAACTGTCTCTTTAAGGAAGAAGTTTCCACACAAAGTATAAAAATCCTTTCCATTTTGTATATTTGCACATCTTGTGCAGAATTCTGTGATTTGATTAGTTTTTCCAGTCATTAGAAAATGTTTGATCACTCAGATTGCAATTGTATAATAATATACTTGTGTTTGGTACCTCTCAGTTTTTGGTCCGGCTGGGTGTAAGCCTTGGCGACCTCGTTGACCTTATTGTAAGATTTGGTGTAGGTCCTCTTCTTCTGTGGTACAAAGTCTGGTGACACGTCGTCATCAAATCCATCAAACAGACTGCTTTTCTTATTGGGAGCCTTCCCTCCTTTCCACCCTCTCTTACCCCTGCCTCTCCCCTTTTCCCATTGTCCTCCCCAGTCATCTCTCTCTCCCTCCCATCCTCCCTTCTCTTGTTTCCCCATCTCTGCTGCCCATTCAGCTCTGGATCCCTTCTCCTTCATGACTCCTTTAGTGCCTTTTTCAAATCCTCCTTCCCATGCATTCTTTCCACCTCCACCACTATGGGATGACTTCTCGGTGGAGTTCCATGACAGTTTTTTAAGGGAAACTGACACTTCCTTCATTACGAGGCTAGTGGTGTCGTGGTTGCTGCTCAATTTGCTGGAGGTGCTGAAGGACGGATGAGAGGAGCCGGGCGTCAGGAAGAGTTTCTTCTTCACCTTTGGTCTGGTGTTTGTTGCAGAAATACCTGGCCAGAAGACAATCATACATGTGACCATCAGATACTTGACATACTTAATTGTCATCATTCTATCTTTGTTTTATCGCTACTGTGTCAACCTGCCAGAGACAGTGATGGTGGAATGGTTGGATGGTTGGAAAGACTGAGGCTGCGGTCAAATAGTCAAACAATAAGGTCCTAACGCCTCTTCCTTGACTTCGGGGTGAAACGTCACGGGGTTTAGGAAAGCAAGAAGGAGAACTCAAAAGGATTTAGGAAAAGACGACCGCGGTGCTCAGAGAATCCGACCGACTTTCACTAAGCTACCTAATTATAATCCACCCTCTGATGATTGACAGCTGATGATCCACACCGGAGATAGCGTGGGTCTGCCTGGAGAAACTACAATAATGGACTACAAAAAGCGTCTCCTTCTTCCCATGATTGAAATAAAATAAAAATACCATTAAAAAAATCACTGCCCACACGTATTTATCAACACAGTTCCTCTTACTACTGTATATGTCTGCATGAAAGTAATTATTTAATTAAAGGAGATCTGAAAGGAAGCACTGGAGCTCCTTTCCTTTGCATTTAGAGAATTCGAACCATGGCGGCCACTTGTTCACTTCCGGGACACTTCTTCAGTTAGGAACCTTCCTCAGCAAAATAGAGTATTCTACCGCAGCCTGTCTCTGTCTGTGTGTGTCCTTTGCATATCTCAAGCACCGTTGAGCCCATTGACTTCACACTTGGCAGCGGTACTGCTAAGTACCCATGGGAGTGTAATGTTGAGTGTGAAGCTGACGGGATGAGAGTATTTTGAGAATGCCAGAGGCAGCAATATCAAGAGCCAACAGCAATCAGCCCGTTTCACTGCACTAGATCCATGAAATAACAGAAGTGGGGCAGAAGCTTGACTTTAGCTGATGTTCAGACAGATACATGTGAATGCTGCTCTGATACCGATATTTGATATCGGTCCGATAGTGACTCAAATAGCTGGATCGAGTGTTGGTGATAATAGGCCTATCTGGTACCATTATTTTAATAAATAACAATTCAGTACATTTACATCTATTTATTCATTTGTTACATTTTGTTTTACAAATAGAGCTGGATAAAAATTCAACATAATAATTTCTCATCTAACAATGGAACCATACCACGATGAAATCATATCCTGAGATGTCGTGATACACGACAGAGCTTGGTAATTAAAACGGGCTTCGGCTTGGTCCTTGTTCCAGTCTGTAAGTAATTCAAACTCTTCATAAATCAGATGTTCTTACCATTTGTGTCAGCCGTTGGTTTGAGTCCACCTGGTCCCATAGGTGGAAAACCTCCAAAGGCCCAATCCAACATCTGTTTGAGCAGCTCATCTTGTGCCTGAACGCATGCAGAAAACTGCTTCTCGCAACGCAGAGCTGCCTCCTGATAAGACACGGATATAAAACAGGTTCTCGGTCATTCAGGTCACGGTGATCCTTGAAAGCTTTGTCGTAGGCAACTGGACTCTCATCCACGAGGCTTCTTCAGCTCTAACTGACATTTAAACGGGTGCTCACATATGCATCACCATTTGATTCAGTTCATACATTCAGAGTGTATGTTGTCTGGGCTGTTAACACAACACCACTGTTCTATTAAGGCCTGTTTCTGTTTGTCAGGAAATACACAGAGAGACTCTCAGACCTGCAGGGACAAGAAGACGGCTTCTCGGTAAGTGACGAGGATGGCGAAGGAGTTGGAGCAGAAGTGCTGGGTGAAGTCAGCGAAAGGTTTCAGATCCTGTAAACTGACCTTGAATCAGAAAGAAATCAGAGTCAAGATATTTGACAATATAATGAAAAATGTGATCAGACAGCTGTTTAAGAAAGCTGTCAAGGGAAAGACATTCTGATCATGTTATATTATATAATATTCCTCCATATTAACACATAGTGTTGTAATTGTAACTCATCTGGTACGAAACACAGGGATCCCGTGTTGGACTGTCACAATGAATATGAAGCAACTCCACATCTGACTCACTTGAGAGGACATGTTCTGTCCGTACCACTCCACCATCCTCCTGTCTGCAAGTTGATTCCCTTCCCTGCAGGGTATGATGATGGCTGGCCAGGGAGAGAAGCCCTCCACATGACCCCAGACCAGCTCCCCCATCCCGTCCTGTACAACACACAAGACATTAGAGCAGAAATACTGACAGTTCCTCATATTAAATGGAAATGATTGTATTGTGTATATTCCATAGTCTCAGTATATGCAGGTGGCCAGCCCAGGAGGGCCTATTTTATTAGAATTAAAAATAAAGTGTATTATTATTTATACTCTATTAATAATTTCTATAAACCATCGTCATGCGTCTACTCTCATATTACCATTTTTGACAGTTTTATCAAAAGTTTTATTTTAAGGTTGCACTACTTCACGTCAGGCTGAACAACATCCTGTAGCTGAATCACAACATATCACAGCCTGTTGTGAGCTATTGCTGAATCATAAATATTGTGTAATATTGGCCTGTTTAGATAATACCCACTGAATACCTCTTGAAAACAAAAACAAATAAACTTGCCCCCAATGACCCCAATTCACAGAAATGTCAATATGCAGGTAATTTGCAGTGGAATTTTTACTTACTAATACGCATGTGATTACGATCATAGATGACCTCCACACTTATTACAAACAACTCCAGGTAATACTAGTCCTGTGCAAGTATGTGTCATTTTAACACTGCACAGTGTTTAAAAACTACTGATTTCAGACCAGCCAACACTAACTAAACCAAACGGGCAAATATACCAGAGCCAAAGCTCCCTTAAATGCCACCAAACAACTGCGATGACAACATAATGACCAAAATTAATAATTTTTTTTTTTTTAAAAGGAGAAAAAACGAATTCATTGCATTGTTTTCCTGCACGCATTTTTAAACATTATGAGCATATGTGAACATGTGTTTGCTGGAAAAACATGTGTAAACTGATTTAAAATATAACACATATACTATACAGCCATTTGTACTATGCAATACTACTAATAAGTATGAAAACTGAATAATCTGATTTTACCCGCAATTCTGCGGACTTGGGTGGTGTACTTGTTGAAATCACACAGTGATCATCATCATCATCATAACAGATCTCCACCAATGCCGGCTCTGCCTGTGGAGTTCTTCCACCTGCAACACAGTGACAATGACCTACTGAACATGTCTTCATACACAAATATAAAGAAAGATTTTGAATAAAATGGGGGCTGTGCTTCTGTTCATCATGAAGCAACTCTATAACGGGGATTGGCCGAACACACGAGCTAATGAGAAACAGCCAAGTCTATACGGAGGTAAGCCCCCTCTTCTCCAGCACATCCAGGCTGGGGCCAACCAGATACACACAACTGATCTGAGGCGTGTTTGGTGTGAAATTTCAAATTTGAAGAAATTCTGAATTATAACATTAAAGAGAATGGACTGCAAGGACAATCAACCCGGAAACATAATGCCCCGGTCACAGCTGACACGCAGGCATAAGAACTTATTGTTGATGATTTTTACGTCACTTCAGCATCTCTAACCATCGTTGTGAATACAAGCCAAAAAAAGCCCTTGAAGGTCTTGAACTGATTGGTCCAGAAAAGCAAATTGTGATCCTATAATAAGTGTAAAGTTCAAAATTAATTATTAATTAAGTTAAACTAAATTTAAAAAACAGCCCGATTCTCATTCTCATTTCTTTTATAAACAATATTCCCCATTTCTTACTTTCCATTCTGATCAGTCTGCTGGTCCGACTTAATTTGGAGTCATCTGTGACATCAACCACATCTGATAACAGAAAACACAGTGGCATTAGTGATTATTATGTTGTTGTTGGATTTTCATGAGTAAAACGTGATGAAGGTGGTGAAGAAAGATATCCATCAACACAGTGTGTTATTCTCTCACAGAGCACACCTCGCTGACAGTCTTACCAGAGGAATTGTCTGTACGGTCCGAGTCCTCCAAAACGCTGCTGCCTTTGGGAGGAAGACGTAGCCTGGGTTTGGCCTGAACACCGTCACCATCGTCTGACGAGCTCTCTCCTTTCTTCTTGTCACTCAAGCCTGCCATGACAGATTTCCTGAGTTTCCTGATGCGTGGTTGAGATTTTGGGACTTTCTTGCTGGGAGGAAGAGCTTTGTTGAACACCTTGAGACAGGAGCAAATACACACAGAAATCTCTTTAATATCATTTAATAAATAGAAATGTATACAGATACTGACACAGAAGCTGTTTAGAGGCAAAACCCTCAGGACGTATAGATGTCACTTTCTATTTTATACAACAATTAAAACATGTGAAACAATAAGAACATGAAAAAAATGAGGAATGACTGGAGGAGCCAGGAATCAAACCACCGATCTTCTGACATGATTATTTCCTAATTATTTTGTAGGTTACCACCCAGTCAGTATCCTGAATAGGGCTGGGTATCGCCACTGATTTCCTGAATTGATTCGATTCTGATTCACAAGGTCCGGATTTGATTTCATCTCTGATTCGATTCGATTCAATATCGATTCATTTAGGAATAATTCAGGTATACACCAGTTTTGCTTGGATATGAAATAGATTCTCATATAACGAATGCTGTAAATTGTACAAGCCTCTAACCTAGTGCATTATTAACAATCTGACCCCAAAGCAGCCACAGGAATGTCCTTTTTATTTAACATGACAAACAGCCTGTCAGGCTTACATTCTATCTTATTTATATCTGGACGGAAGTTAAGTAAGTTCTGTAACTGTAACAGGGAATGCAGTGAAAGGACATGCCACAAACCCTGGGATAGAGAGACAACAACCTTCAATAGGTTAACAAATCCTACATGTTTTGGTTCACTTCTAGTAGTAGTTAGGGCCCTATGAAGTCCATTTGATTTTTTTCCAGATTCTGATTTATTTTTTCCAAAATTCCCTGTTTTCCATTTTATTTTTTATTTTTGTTTAACAATTTCATAGCGTATCTGTCGAACCACTCACCGCTATATTTCAGTTGTGAATCAGTTAGTTTCTGAAGGTTTCTGATGTGAGATTCTGTTTACGGATTATCGCGGGTCGAGTCATTCTTGTAAAATCGAAAAGAATAGAGTAAAAGTCTTTGACATGACAATCGATCTGTGTGCGCGTGTCACAGCCCCGCCCCTCGGTGAAACCGAGAGAGAGTAGACGCTGGAGGAAGTGGTGTGCCGTTAATTACACTATTGTTAATCGACATCGGAACATTCAAATTAAGTTGGATTATTTGAACCCAGCCCTAATCCTGAACAGGTTAGTTTTTAACACTCACCTGAGCAAACAACTGTGTCCTGCAAAGCGTGCTCGGCAGGGCCAGGATGGTGAGAAGGAGTCTACGCAGAGCCGAGTTCTCTCTGGTGGCCCCCAACATCTGTCACGACAACACAAGCAACTCACACTTTACAGATATATTAAGACACATGATGAAATGTGTTCGCACTCAAGGTCGGAGATTAGGTAGGTATATCTGTATTGATGCAATCACACAGAGATTCTTTAACTTTCATGAGCTACAACATCGGTTCAAATCACACAGCTGTTGATTACTGTTATAAACTCAAAGCAATAACCATTGGGCAAACTCAATCCGTTGTGTTGTCGGTTTACCTTCCCCCAGCAATGTTCCTCCTTTACTGTCTTCAAAAAATTCAAGTAGTCGTTTGTCAGTTGATGTCTGTCTGGAAACCCAGAGTTAAAATTACACAGCTGAACCCCCATCTCGGACAGCATGTTCTTGGACAATTTGTAAGCCTGAAGGGAAAACACAGATATCAAAAAATTACATACATTATGTGTGTATATATATATATATTTTTTTTTTCTCACACACACAACACACACACACACACACACACACACACTTTTGTGATAAGATTAAGTCAAGCATTTGCAGATGTTTACATCTTTGACTGTCATGTACATTCAGGCTGATTAAGTTTAACATAAATAAATCTTCTTACACATTTATCGTCAGAATGCTTCAGCACTGTGTTGATATTCCTCAGTGCCACGTCTCCAAGATGCCCAGGAAGACTCTCCACTAAACTCTTGAGTGCCGCCTTATAGAATTTCACGGCATCGTTCATGAAGTTCGCCCTCTCCTTTTCCCCCAGATCCACAACAGCGGTGGCCCACAGGAATTCAGTGGCACGGGAACCTACGCGGACCTCTGATATGGGGAGTTGCTCTGTCAAACTGTGGAGGTGCCCTAGGTCTCGCTTCCTGAGAAAGCGCTCGGCGACGGAGGGCCGGAGAACATTGTCTGCGTAGGACATTACAAGCACGGCGATCAGCTGGAGCTCCATAGCCAAGGCTGCAGTGCCGCCCTGCTGAAATTCTTGGATAGCTTGGACGGGCTCCAACATCTGGGCGAGGAAAATGAACCGCAGTTTAACTGTATGATCCATCAGCCGGGTTCGGATCTGGGCAGCATCCTCTGCTTGACTCAGTGGCTTAAAATAGTCCACTAAATGCCTCCAGCTGCTGACCATCTTCTGCACTGTGTGGATGATAAACAAACACTGTGCAGCGATAGGATGGGATGGGTTATAAGGCTCAGCAAACAGCCCTTTCACACCGTCACTGACGGAGGGGCAGCTGCAGCAGTGACAGTGGATGTCTTTAATCAGGTCCACCACGCAGCTAAAGGAAGCCAAGAGTCCGGCTTGGCAGGCCCTTGCTGCAATGCCGGGGAGGCCGCAGAGTGATACTAACTTTGGGTTAAAAACCTGGAGCTTGGACACAAACGCCTGACTCAGTCCTGGGTACGGAGCGTTACAGTAAAACGCAACGACATTTAACAGAACAAGGCCACGTTTCTTCAGCGTCTCAATGAGAAGGCGTGCATCGGTATCTGCAGTGTGTGCGTCTGCGATGGAGTGTGTGTCGGCTGAAGTTTGTGGATCAACAGCATCAACACTCATCTCAAGTGTGAGCAGCGGCCTCACCACGTTGACCCCTGAGCTCTGGTCAAAATAGCCAATCAGGACAACGCTCGTGTTCTGCCCGCCACCCAGCTCCACACCCACATACAGGTAGAGGCAGAACGGCGAGCGTGAGCAGGCATTAATGATGTCTGTAGGGTGGGTTGGACTCAAGAGGGCAGAAACTGAAGGGCCGGGAACCTGAGTGTCTTTCCTTGATTGTGAGTTTGTGTCCATGTTGTCACCACAGTGTCTTCTGATGAAGCGTGACAAAGTATCACTGCTACCTTCACTTCCTTTGTCCACTGCTGCTTGTTCCGCCTGTATCTCCTGAGACTTTTCTTTCCCTCTCGTCTCCGTCTTCTCTATTTTCTGTTCCACCGTAACATCCATGACATCATCATCAGAAGAAGATATCACAACTATCACATCTGGGGGAGTGGGTTTTTCTTTTCCTTGTTCTGCTGCTGGGTTGCCCTCCTTCCTAACAGTAATCTCCGGTTTCTGAGGAGTGATCTGGGAGGAATTATGATCTATAACGGGAGTAAAAAGACACTATTAGTACTTTCCAGCCATGAGACACGCAACACAGCTGGCTTCATATCCCTGTTAAAGTAAAGATCAGATATTACCATAGATTGTATATAAGAAGTGGATTTAGTCATTGCCATCGGTTTGTGGAGGATGCTTGATCCTAACCTCAAATATTGTTCAGTCTGACCTAGTAAGACTGTCATCGTAACTTCTACGTAAAAGGTGTTTATTCAAGTCCAACATGGAAAACTGACATCACATTTAGGTTGCCGTTGAATGTCTGATGGAGACTTTAAACTGTCAAATACGGACTTTCATTGTATGTAAAAAACATACCTTGCCCTAATAACCTAGGTAACTCATGCAATTGCTACCATGTGAAGACAATGTTCCATATTGTATATGTTTTATTTGCCAGATTATAGTGAATAATCAAACTTTTTACACATTGATGGGTTAAAATGAAACATGGTTAACATGGCGTTGGTAATAAAGTGAAAAGTTGATTGTATTGTTCTAACTTTATAGTTATATCTATTATTCATTGTTTTTGTGTAAACTATGGGAATTAGATTTAGGTGTTTTAATTTGGAAGGATTTACCCTGAAGCTCACAGACTGCACCTCACTCTATGTGCGTGCTACTGCTATGAGAGTGGGACAAATAGACCACTGATATATATTTCAATCAACCACAGCTTTGCTTGGATATTTGTGGATCAACTGTTTATCCACTGACACAGTGCACCCACCTGCGTCAACAGGAACCATACTGTGTCCACCTCTGGGATCCAGGGCATGGTACTGCCTGTCCTGGTTGTTGTTCTTGTCAAAGAACATCTTAAACCACTGCAGGAAAGTCAGAATTACTGTAGAGCTCTTCTTCACCAGCGCTTCAGTGGGAATGTACTGGAGAGAGGACAGAGGATGGTTTAAGTCTGATAACTGTTCATATCAATTACTCAAGAAAAGATGGTCATGTTTAAAAGTACAATTTGTAGCATTTCAGTAAAGGAGTGTCACTGTGGTTTGGATGACATGTGAGCAGGGTGAACGGTGTTACCATAGTTTGCAATCGGCAGGTCACATTACCTCCTTTTGGAAAGGGAGTAGTCAGCTAAACTACCTCAAAAATAGCTTTGGCAATTCTACAGTTATTTTTACTTACTGGTCCACATAAACACTGATACCAATATCATTGTTATGAGCAAATATTTGGCTGATTTTTTAGCCATGTTCTTAACTATCCTGAGCCCATTTCTTAATGTTTTCAAATTTACTGGTCATTAGTACACCACTCACCTGTACCACTCCAACTTTTTTGAACGCAGCTTGAAGTAACCTATAGTTGTGGAGAGCCGCCCCCATGTTGTTGTTATGGAACCGGACGCTGGAGAGGTCCAGGGAATTAGGAAACAACCTGACCATCAGCTGGCAAAAGGCTGTGCCTGCATATTCACGCAGACAAACAAAAGTAATCAATGATACGCAGCCAGGTGATGCTAAGATATATGTCCACCTGCCACAGATCTACGCTACATAGAAAATTGGGGTATTGGGGTTTCATTCACACATTAAAAACATACCTGTGCATGTCTGCTCCACCTTGGTATAGTCTGTTTGTAAAGTTTCATTGAGCCAAGCCAGCTCAGAGCAGATCGGCAGTCCAGAGTTACCCAGAGATACATTCATTCCCACTTTCATAGCCATCTCCGAAAGGGATGGACCTGAACAAACACAACGGAAATGTACATTGTGCATACATAATTATGTGACTGCAGGCCCCCTTCACATCCATGGTTCTGGACTCTCTCAGAACACTTACAAACAGCACTGAAGGCCGAACTAGCAAATAATACACAGCAAACATGTCTACTTACATTTCAAAACATGGTATCAAATGTATTGCATATGCTCGCAAAGACAACTGCTTGGGGCTGCAAAAATGCTGCATTCAAGTCCCATGAAAGTGCCGTTCATGTCAATTTCGATCGATGAAAAGTAAGCTACTACTTAAGAATTCATGGTCCGACTATGTGCTCCAACTTACCTGACTCCCTTGAACACTAAAACGGTCTTTCGTGTTGCTATTGTGTTAAAATCAGAAACCTATCTGAAACTAAACAGCCAATTTATCAATGTCTGCTCACAGCCTTTACATATGACCAAGAAAACTACTACATATCATTTGAAGGTGACAATAGTGTTTGCTTTGCTTGCCAACACACCCGTTCAAACTAAGTTTGAAACATTGGAACAGCCGAGCAGCTGCTTTAACAATGAATGCACTTTATTTCGCCGTGGCCGCGTTGAGTTCATTGTGTGAATGAATGCAACCATGGTATTATGACGTTGTGTCTCTACACCAATCAAATTAGAGCGAGTAGAATTCTGACCAATAGAGTCAATGGAACCAGCACCGATGAATTTGTGAACGCACACGTTGATTCCCGCAATTGAAACGGAGATTCATCAGCGGCACAAAGAAATCTCAGCTCAGATCAGCTGTTTCCACTAAGTTCTACTGGCTCTACAACACTGGTCTAAAGAGAAGCCATGTTGGGACGTTTAGCTTGAGAAAACACGCAAATAATCGACGGTACGATGTCGGGTCCAAACATTAACGTTAACACTGAACCGAGAGCATAGCGTCCTCTAACCATCTGCTAGCATTGACAACTACAGTAGATTCGCCATGTAACATAACCTAAACCAAATTACATTCACAATGTTCTAAACTTTGGGCATATGTAAGTTTATCGATACAACGTTTCGCTACTAAACGCAGACAGAATCTAGTTATATTACTTTAAATCCTGACTATTAACCAAAACAAGTTATTTCGGAAACGAATTCAGCTAAACATGTCTACAGTTGGAACAAATAAAGAGGTTAGCCGATGCGGCTACACGACGCAAGCTAAAACGTGAGCTAACATATCTTCAGCACTATAACGTTAACTCAGAGCGTGGCTTGTTATGACGAACAGTTGCGTTCACAAAGTTTGCGTTGTGTTGAAATAACCGAGAGTCTGAGGTAATAGTTCACATGTCGTTGGCAAACACAACAAGTAGTCGGGATACATGTTCCACTCACCCTCTCTGCTTCATCCCTTGTGGATGTTAAGACTAGTGAGCGTCGGCAGTCCCTCCAGCCACTAAACCCGCCCTCGCTGCGCTCAGAGTCCGCGCTCTGGCCGTTTAACGGCCCCAACGTGGCCGATCGAATCGAAGAAGACAAACTATGTACTCTTAAGTGTACTTACCTACACATACAACACACGTACCAGTCTACATTCATGAATCTGACAGTGATCAGAAAATAACGCCACATAACCGCACATAATGCTAAGGTATAGCCCACAATGCTAACGACCACAGCGCGAATGTCACGTTTCAACTCCGCTAGCAGGTCTTCCTGGTTAGCCTTTGAGGTTAACTTAACTTAAGTTAACTTAGTTTCGCTAACGCAATGTCTGTCCTTTATTTAAGTTAGCAGGTTAGGAGAGTTCGCGATTTACTTGCAATGTTTTAATGTGTAATGTTCAATGTATTCACCAAAAAACGACACTAGGGCGAAATTCGCTACTTTAAGCTAACAAAAGAGGGTTGGGAGAAAAGTAGTAAAGGAACAGAATGTAAATACTAGCTGGTAAATGAGGACAAAGAATGACATTTGCATTCATGTATTGTTATTTAAAATAAATCAATTCTGTCATCAAGCCTCAGATGCTTTGAATCATTCCAAAACTACTGAAGGTAGACTGATTTTTTTCAGTAGGCTACTTGTTCTGCTTGAACATATCCGTTAACACTGATCACAACTTTGTCTAGTAAATAATGTTTGTTTCATTAGTACTGAACTATGTTTTTATGTTTAAAAAGACTAAACCAGACGTTCATTTAAAACCAAAGGAAAAAAAAACCCTGTTTAAATTACTAAAGGAGATTTCTTCCATCTCCACCACAAAACTCAAATTCTTCTATTTGTAACACGATCAGATGCAGAAATTCTCATTTTGCATTTCTTTCTGAGACGTGACCACTGTGACATTGGTATCTCCGTTCTTCCACACCAGAATGTTGTTATGGAACCCAAACATTTGAGCCCATAACAAAGATTCGGTCCTTACCCCCCAGTGTTCTGTTTTATGTTTCTTTTCTTTTTCAGGTCAGACTGTAAAATTGCTTATTACGTGTAAGCTATTCAATACAACATCTGATCTGGCAGAATCTTCCATATTAGATAAGCAGATATTGATATTTTTAACAAGAAAAATCTTCATTCTCATTCAAATGTATGTAGGCTACACCATGTTTGTTTTGATGTTATTGAAATGGTAACCCTGATTAAATAGAGGTCATCTAGCTATTTGTAAATCATTTGTGAAGAGCACTGAGACAGTTGTGATTTTGTACATGGGATAAAGATAAACCGGCTTATTTCCTGTTCTGAACTCCAGGCGCCAACCTTCCATTCTGAAAAGAGAAGCCAATGTGGAAGTGCCTTAAATTTATTACATTCTCTCTACTAACCATCAGGGGGCGACTCCTCTGGTTGCAACAAGAGCCGATTGCATGGAAGTTAATAAGAAAATGACCCTATCTCAGAAAACATTGTAAACATGAGTTTATGGTCTCAATAGTTTCAAGTCTTCTTCAATACAGCATGATGTTCATTTAGTACATTATGGCCCATTTAGAGTCAAATAGATGATAGTAGGTGTGCTTTAGGGCATGGCTCCCTTCTGATTGACAGGTCACTACCATGGCATCTCTACTGCAGCCTCCCTACCACCACTGAGATTACAACATGTAGCTGTAAAGTTATATGGTCTCTTCCGTTCCCTGGTTGCAAAAATTCCAAGATGGCAATAGCAAAAATACGAACTTGAGTCTCCAAAACCTTATTTTCTAACAAGTGTTAGAATCATATTCAAATTCAGTCTAGCAGAAGTTCCCTCATGATTGAACTTCATTGATTAGTCATTAAACGAAACTGATAAATCATTAGTTGTTCAGCAAAATCCCAAAGCACTAAAGGCTTTTTCTTTCTCCTGAAATCAAGCAGCTCAAACCCTCTCGTTCAAACATGAGATCAGAAAAAAATGTGATGAATAGTACCATAACTGATTGAGAAGAATGCAATGTTTGTTTGATCATATAAATATGATTCCTGTAAGTGATGAAAACGTTTAGAGATGTTTGTGAGGAAGTATTCAAAAGTGACGGGTTTGACTCTACTATTAAATGGATTGCTTCCGGACGCTCATGGGGTAAGGATGGTCTAGGGGCACATTTTTAACATTTCTGGGAAGAAATCAAATCGTTGATCTACCCTGCATACTCCTGAGCTATATGTCCCAGAATTATCAAAGAATGTAATCGAATGAATATTACCTGAAAACTGAACATCATTATATCAGAAAAAAGATTTGATCCAAAATGATGAAGAATGTGAGATAAAAGCAAGAGATTTTGAAATCATGAATTAAAAATAAAGGCTTCAATCCTTTCTAAGAAATATTCAATGTTTTTTTTTCCCCTCACTTGTCCCAGGACAGAGGATGTCGTACATTGTACAGATTGTAAAGCCCTCTGAGGCAAATTTGTGATTCGTGGCTATGTAAATAAAATTGAATTGAATAGAACAACTAGAACTATGGAAATCCTTGCATGACTGACTGAGCTTAAAATCTAAAAATCATCCTTACTTGCAACTTTATTGACATTTACAGACCCAAGAGTAAATATTAGAACACCAGATTTCTGCACAGAAATAGATTAACATTTCACACAGGACACAATTGTTTTTTTAAGCAGCCGAGCTGCGTTTTATTGAGTAGAAATTATATATAGGTTGCTATAGGAAGTATACAAATGTAAAAAAATACGTCAATGCTTTTCCACTATTCAAATGAAGTATAAAAATAACACAGAATCTGTTCTTTTGACATGCTTTTGCACGTTAGATTCATGAAAAGCTATAAGCAAAACAAAAAAGAAGAAATCCTCAAATGGGATCCTGTTAAAGCACTAAAAGGTAATATTAAAACAAGTTGAAAACTTCTCATATATCATTCACACGCAAGCCTACAAATGCACTCAAATGGTTTGCACCTACATGAGATATCAAAAAGCTATTGATTAATAAGCTCTATATTGTGATATAATATAAGACATTTAAAGAAAGCGTCATGCTGTATGTATCCTCAATATAAAAGTCTTAAAAGAGCAGGAACAAAAAAAAACAAAAAAATAAGAACAATTTTTTTGTGTACTGTTTTCAAGCATAACATTTGACAAGCTCGGCAGTATTAATGAAGCATGTAAGCAATCACTTTGTTTTTTAAAGGATGTTAAACATCTGACAAAAAGAGGGTCCTGGTGGCCCTTTCAGGGGCCTTCTGAGCACCATAGAGTCTTGCCATTTTAAATGTACTGGTCATTGAAACATGAAAGAAAAAGAATAAGGCAAGCACAGTTTGTAAAAAAATAATGTAGTTCTTGGTCAAACAAGATAGTTAAAACACTTGTAAACCTTTCTGTCAATACAGTACACAGACATTGTTTTCTAAAAAGTTCCAGTGATATATATAGTATGAATTCACAGAACAGCAGAGATCTTACAGGAGGAGTGATGTACAGTCGCCCCTTTGTTTGAGGTAATGCCCATTTTGTGTGATTTGGTGACAGCTGGCATTTGAAAATCTTCCTCCAGTTATCAAAACAAAACAAAAAGATATTTTAAAGGAATACGACATGTTTTTGTGACTTGAGTTTGGTCACATTAAGAGAATTGGTCCCAAAATAAAATGTCCAGTATTCCCTCTGTCTGATGAACATGCTAAAGCCTAAGCATACAGTATGATATATAATTGCAGGTAAAAAAACAACAATGTGTATCATTATTGCAACAATTTACAGTATCACAGGATAACAGTTCTTTTGTCAAAACATGTGTGCAGTAACTGAACATTCAGTTACTTGTTATTATTTCTACATACTGGATACCAAAGCATGTGCACCACATGGAACAAAGAAGAGTTTCTACCAGCATCATGGTAATACTCTTATTGTTTTAGAAACTGAAAAACCCCTTTAAAAAAAACCTCAGTGTCGTTTACAGAAATATTGCCTATTTACCAGTGTTTTCCACCTTTTTGCTTCTCGTTGTAGAACAGCATTTACACATAGTGACGCTCCCTCTTCCGTGGATTCAAATGAACGTCTTTTCAACCAGGATCATTCACAAGTGATGCCACTGGCATCCAGCCATTACAGTAAGCAAGAACAATGTTGCTTTTCAGATTAAATCAAAACTTAAATGCCGTCACTCGTTAATTCTTAGCTGTCTGGAATGTTTTGCATTGGCTTGTTTCAAGTATTTGTATATAACTATCAGGGAGAAGTCACTGCGACATTACAACTTAACGTTTCACACTATACATCTATACAAACACATTTGTATATAGTCTTTAACAGAAGTTTTTTTCTTTTTAAAGGAAGCTATTTTACTCATATGAACTCTCAACGCAGAAGAAAATAATAATATCTTTAAACAAACGACAAAAAACGTTTGCTGAATGTATTTCCCAAAGAGCCCTTGTTTCATCTGTCTTTTGAAGAAAGCTAACATTGTTCTCAGGTTTTCTTTCCATAGTCAAATCTAAATATATTGTCACAAACAACATAACAAATATAACATATTATTTTGCTAGCATTGAACAACCACAAGGCTTTTCACAGCGCCTGTATGGTATAAGCATGGCGCATGTTGTTGTTGAATGCTGACAAAATATTTGAGTTTTTTCCTGGTTAATCTTTGAATATCCAGTACAGTCGCAGACATTGATTATCTTAGACTCCAGACAGATAATTCCAATATCATGTTTCAGCTTTTCTAGACAAACTCTCTTTTTTGAGAAAATACATTCAGGTCTGAGGCGAGTGGAACAGCAAGTAACTCCAAAAGCGTCCCTCTAATGACTTTGGTTCAAGTGTTTTTGTTTAGATTAACAGCCTTTTGTCACACGTGTTAAATGGAGGAATGAGCTTCCTCTAAAACCTTTTACTCCTAAATAAAGTTTGATACGGAGCCAGTTAAAGCTGAACCATTGGTGCCATGTTGATCTGTCATCATATTGATCTATTTTCTACAACTAGTAAGTTTCGCCAATGTACAAACAATACCTTCTAAGGGCATTTAAAAGAACGAAAATCCTGTCAAATCACTGTACAGGCCTAATGTTAATGAACAAAGCGGAAGTGTCGGGCGTTGCCCTCTTTCCCTTTCTTAGCAGAACCTCCGGAGAGGTTAAGAACTCTACTGGCCTCCGTAATGAACAATGTCATCAGGGATGCTACTATGGGGTAGTGATGAAACACAGCCTACGCTGTATATCTCTGTTAGTGTGTGTTATGTGTGTTGAAGGCAGCAGTGCATTATCACCTGCATTGCAAAAGGGCTGGACACGAATGAACAGCTACTTTCACTATTTTCCAGCTCCAATGATTTGTAGTGAAACTGGTGATTCTCCCGCCAGCGTGGCAAGAAACTTCCAGCTCTTCACCAAATCGGCTGGTGGCTGATGTTCCTTGGAGCCAGCATCGCAATAGAGAAGCTGGTGTGTGATCATAAGTGGCGTCTGTTTGCTGGTGATGGGTGGCATCTATTCGCAGGCGAAGTAGTCTTTCAGTGGTGCGAACAGGTGCCTGATGACGGGGACGCTCCAGGACCGGCCCAGGAGCTTCTGTCTGGCACCGCGGCCCATATTGGACACGTCTGTGTAGTGGACGGGGAAGCCGAAGATCCTGCAGGGTAAGAAATACACAGCCACCATTACAATCAATCTCATGATGCTGCTTAAGCTGTAGGACTATAAGAATAAGAACGGGCATTCCCATTCAACATGGCAGGACGGTCGGAGTCACCGCATTATAGAGTGTACTGTTGCAGCAGGCTAACTTCCATTTAATCCAAACCGACTTGGGGCAGTCACAAACTCACTAAGGTGAGTTTTGGAAGGGATGACTAAACAAGCAGTGGAGTAGTTACGTTACGAAGCATAGAGAGCCAGACTAAATACGGTGACTATGGATTTCCGCGGTTTCAAGCTGGGTATCCTGAATCCCGACTGATGTTAGTAATACTCTCAAAATATCTCAGTTTTTGCTGAAAATGCTGCGTTATTGACAGACTGCAAGAGAAGCCCACAATTTTAATGGTTAATGCCGATATAAAAGATCATATTAAGACGGCCAGATACCAATATAATATAGCTGTGTCACAGCCGGCCATTTAGCCAATCAGCCTGTGCTTGTGCACACTGATAACATTTAGTTTAGTTTTAAAAGGTATCTCACCTCTCCAGCTCAGTGCACCACAGTATATCCTCCTTCCCGTTCATCAGGACAGGGAAGTGTTGATCCTTCCCTTGTTTGATGGAGTTGGAGCGGGTAGTGATGGTGCGCACCTTCCCAAACTGTGAAACAACAAATACACAGTCACAAACACAATACAAGAGCGTCCAAGTAGCCATTTCACAAGTCAAACTGTAAAGAGAGACTTTGTTCTGTATTCTGAAGATAATTCAAACCTTTGCAACTCTGCCGTGATCCAGACAGTCCTGGAGCTCCAGCTTATCCATCCCAGAGGCACACAGAGGCCTGAAACACAGAGAAGGAACACATATGTATACTTTATACAAAAAAAATCACTCAGAATATCAAACTTGTCTTTCGTGTAGATGCCAGTAACAATGTTCTCCTCAGACATTGAGTGGTTTTTCCTACCTGTTCATGCCCGGCAGGTTTCCCCAGAAGTATCGGGCACGGTGAGCAGCAGAGACCTCGATGGCGTCGATCATCACAGGGTTACACTGCAGAAAAACACACACAAAGAAACAGTTATTACTTATAAACTCATGTTATCATAAATATGAGGCATTTGAAATACACATCTCCCCAAACGGAATAAGCTCACTATCTCTAATTTGATTAGCTGGGGACAAGTGGGGACGAACGAGGATTATAGATCGAACATCCTTACACATTGACACCGTTTAGGCAAACATGGACGATGGACAGGTGAAGGGAAGATAACAAGTGTCTGTATCGGTTACCAGCAGGCTCAGTATTGAACTTCATGCTAATGTGTTGACGGATTAAGTGTTTTTCACCTTTTAGCTGAGAATATTCAGTTAAAACAGATTGGAGATGCTGTTTTGCCCTCATCGTTCTCCATGAACTACACTGGTCTTAATTTAAATATAGCCCTTTAAATGCTACATTAGCTGTGTCCCATTTCAGCAGCCACATCTTCGGAGGCTGCATTTGAAGGCTGAATGCGTCCTAACAGCTGTGACGAGGTGGTCTCGTTTCAAAGACTCCTTCAATTGCAACGGAGAAGTGTGGCCTTCCTCTCCCGGATCCCACTGATGGATTCTTCAACCCATAAATTAATTCATTACTAAATATTGGCATTCTTCAAAGTGTTGAAGAATTTTCTTTCCTTCACAGACGTGGCTTTGATATTTGGCGGCTACAGTCCGTGTAACTCACCTCCAGGAACCGTGAGATGTCCCTCTTGTCATTGACGCCCATGGCGACTACGTTCTCGAACATCCAGAAGAACGGCCGGTCCTCTCCTTCTTTGGGCTTGGCCTCACTCAGCAGACGGTAAAACTCAAAGAACAGCCTCCCTGTGCCTTCTGCAGGAAGAAAGCACCTTCAGTACAGACTGGACTTATAGCTAATGGTGTTCAGGGATATAAGCACATCCCAAAACTACAGATAACATCAAAGACAAAACACCAAGAATATTTAAAACTGGCAATTTTGTGCCACAAAAAAATTAAAGCATTGGGTCTTTTTCAGGACTTCTGTACTTGAAACGGCCTTTAGACCATCTAAAAAATGAACAGTATTCATCTAAGCTCTTAATAATTCAATAAAATGACTTTAACGCATAATCCCCAACAGCATTCACGGCTCAAACACTTGAATAGACACCTACCATAGAGCCCTTTCCTGGCAGGATTGACGATTGACAGGTCATTGCAGGGACTTCCTCCAATCACCAGGTCAAACGGACCCCACTCCAGGAGCTGAGAAAGACAACAGCACCACCAAGTGTTAGACTGAGGGAGTGACAGCTACTGCATGAATAAAACAACAACGAAACTCATGGAATCATCTAATACTCGGTTAATTAAACATTTATGTATGCAGATGTCCATGCAGTAGAATAAATAACCTTTTTTTTTTTACTGGAACCTGATGTACGTGTATCTAATAGTGTTGTTGATCAATTTGTGTCCAAATCCTGAAATTTTATTGCAGTTTTTGACTTTTTGACATTTTGTTTAAAAACAGTAAATGCCCTCTTCTGGTGGAAACCTGGCCATTGCAATTACATTTTTGCCATTGCCTTGCTTGTTTTTTGAAATATTCATATATAAGATTCTAAAACCAAAACGAACCGACTTAAATGACTATTATTAGACAATCAAAATAGTTGCTGATTAATTTTGATCTTGATTGACAAATCAATTAACTGGCTCCAAATGTAATTTATTCATTCAACCAGCAACAGGGACAGCTACAAATGTAACCCACTGTCCGAACTCTAACATCTGCTCACGCTTTGTCTTCTTTCAGTCTCTCACACACAAACGCCTCCTTCCCCGGACACAAGAGTCCTTTTACAAGAGGACAATGAGGGAAGCAGGGATTGAAAGAGATGAAAAGAAAGAAAGAGGAATTAAGGAGTAACACACACACACATACGCACACACACACACACACACACACACACTCAGTGTGACTAACAAGTGAAAGGGTTCCTGAGGGGATTTACAGAGTTTGAAGCTGCTCTTTGTCCTCCGCTCTGAACAACGTCACCGCAGCTGCCAGCTGTTACATTGATGCCACTGTGCATTAAATATGGCTTAGCATCCGTTTGTAAACATAACAGGTAAAAACAAAATGTTTTTGTTGCCAGACAACCAGAGGGGATGCTGCACTGACGGACAAACAATAAGGCACAAAATAAAATCCTGAATCGTTGTATTTACATTTCCGTTTGTGTCCAGAGGAAAACAAACAAGACGTGTATTAAAGAGTGTGGGAATTTCCCATATGAATGAACATCCGTTACATTCAAACTCTTGTTGAATAAGTTAATAGAATCCTGAATAGGGGTGGGTAAAACTATCGATACGGCAATATATCGCAATACTTTGCCGCCCAATACAATATCGATTTTTCAACTCCAAAGATCGATTTGAAAAAAAAGATTCATGTTTAGATGCGATGTGAATGCAGTACCGCTCCGGTAGGTGGCGCAGAAGAGCCGCAGTCAGCAAGTCTGGCAGATCGAGTTGACTCAAAGTCAAATTTCGAACACTCACGCCCCTCCCCCTCTACCACCGAGCTCCTCCTCCTCCTGATCAATATCATCTGATGTACATATACAGGTACTTGTGTTTTCATCTTTATTTGTATCGCAACATCGTGATACGTATCGTATCGTGAAACGTATCGTGACCAAAGTCTTGTGATGCGATTCGTATCGTGAGGGTCTTGCCAATACTCGCCCCTAATGCTGAATATTAAGCCCATAGCTGCCAGAGAAAGCTATCCCTATTTCTCAGTATACCAGAGTGGTGTTTCTATGGCAACATTCCAGAAGAATGCAGATTGTTCTCAGAACGAGTAAGATCGTGTCTTAACTCCAGAACAATGTCGTTAACGTTACATGAGCAGGACACAAAGTTACGTCAACTGAAATTGCTTACTCGCCAGCTGTATTCCCAAATACCTTGACAGGCAGGAAAGGGGAGAGAGCCATAGGCAGCAGCCCGGAGTATGGAAGAAGTGTCTGGAGTGAATGTTCCAAATGAAAAAAAGAAACTTAGCGTTCAGAGGATGGATTCAACTCCAAAAAAGAAAGAGATTAAGGGCAAAGGAGCGTTCCTGGGTGCAGGGAGATGAGGCGAGCTCAACCGGCAGGCAAACGTCTTCAGCACGTAGACAGTGTTTGTGTAATCCACACAAATTATACTCATAATATGGATCTTTTTTTTGCTTCCTGGGCAAATGGGACATTGATGAGAGGTGTGACTCTGTGCCTTGAACTGAAAAGTTGAGTCTAAAAAACACTAAAAGGCACCATGATCGGAGCAAGAGCAGAGTGCAAGCCAGGCCACCATAGGAAATAGGTTCCACCCATATCAGGGAACATGACAATGGTTTTCCTGGCAATACCTTCCTAGCAAAGTGTCTCTGTGTGATTGAGAATAAGTCATGTTTTTAATCACATTTTTGGGACAATTTCTTTCTTACGTTTTTCTTAGTGATGTTCCTGACATCATGGACGTATTGGATCTTTCCTTCATGTCTGACAACACCCACTGATATGGAGTCCTCACACACCTCTGACGCCACATACTGGTCCACCTTAAAACCCAGGTCCCTTAGCACCAGATATCCTGGAAACACAGACACAGTTTGCATGAGTTTGAGATGAATGAATCATCAGATGGTGGCGACATTCATCTACTGTCTCTTATCCTTCAAACACTCGCCATTACCGGTGGCAATTCCGTCAAACAGGGAAAGGACTCTGATTGGTCGTCTCTGCTCTGCAGGAACTGCTGCGAAAATCTTTGGTTTCTCCTGCAAAAGAGAAATTTAGACAAATCATATTTCAGCCATCTACGAGTCTTATTCTTATATTAACAGCTATATGTGTTTCTGATATCAAAACGTATTTCTTGTTTAAGTTTCATTAGTTATTTTAGGTGGATGTCAGTATACAGGAGTTCATTTCTGCCTCAGTAAAAAGCAGATTTGTAAGTCAGAAAAATAGAAAATAATTTGCATCGTGTTAATCATATTGCAATCGCACTGATTTATCTTGGCTGGGAACCACTGACATACAGTATATCTTGTTCACAAAAATGTTACTTTGCCAGATCTTCTACAAGACATCTTTAAAAAAACAAACAAAGTGACTCACAAACTCCTGTCCGTTGTCGTTGGCAAAGAATGCCTGCAGCTTGAGGCTCCAGTCGTGCCGCCGCTTCAGGGCGCCGTACTGCAGCATAGGCTGGCACATGTAGCATCGCCACGGGTCCAGATAGCGAGCGTTGTTCGATGCTCCGGGATCGATCAGGATGTCCAGACAGTCCACGCAGAAACACCTGGAGAGAATGGAGGAGAGGAGGTGAACGGATGGATAAACACTACAGAGGAGAAGTAAGAAGGTCATGTGACGTGTGGACTGTTTCTGTGTGTATGTGTATGTGTGTGTGTGTGTGTGTGTGTGTGTCGGACCTGCAGCAGTTGGCGTTGCCGCAGAGCAGAACCTCCCGACCTCCGCAGCAGACGGTGCAGTAGGACTGGTAACCGTCATCGTCGTACATGTAGGACATCTCCAGGTACACATCCTGAACACACACAGGGAAGAAGACATGAACACTTAGTGAAAAACTCTGCAGCACATCGGAAACTATTCAGAGAAAATCATTTGAGAGGTACATCAATGAAAGTAACTCAGTAACTTTCTCCAGGGATGAGGAACCTTTTGAGGAAGTCACCATAAATATGATCTGGCTGGCAGAAAGTGCCACCTTCAGGAACTCATGGAAATGTTACACTTAATGACTTTCATAAAAAGCAGCTCTTTGTGGGAAATAATATTGTTTTTGTTTCTCTACCTTGCATGTTTGGCACAGGCCTCCTTCAAACAGCGGGTGGAAGGTTGCTGCTCTCATATTTCCACAAGAGAGACAGAACTCTGTAAAGATGAAACCAAGAGATTAATAATCCACAAGTTCACTCACAATGAAACACACAATGTGAAAGTGTGAGTCTTTACCTTCTATACTTCTTTTATTCTTCAGAACTTCATTCACCATTTGTTCTGAGAGGAAAAGAAGGACATGGTTGAAAAGTATGAAAAGACAAACTCAGTACTTCAACATACATTCCTTTACTAGTGTTTTCTGTTTGGAAGTTAAAGAGAGTCATCATTCCCTCTTTAATATTAATTTTATTTGCTGTGATAACATCTTTAAATAACTGTATTTATTCAACTAAAAAATTAAAACAACATTTTACAAGATTATATTTGATGTTTGAATTTACCTTCGCTCAAAAAATATTACTCAGTAGGGCCTGAATGCATCATAATGTAACTCAATGCAAGCTCCGTTAATGTTGCTGCTACATTCATGACTGTGCTTCCTACCGGCTGCTAACGGCTAACATGAACTAGTTCTCATCCTGCAGACTTCAGCACTGATTTGTTGTTCACAATGTGGCGTTATCAGGGACAAAAGAGGAAGCGTCCCCTAAACACGTTGATAGTGTCTTCACTGTGTCCCACACACATTCACTATTGTCCCCAAGGACACCGCAATATTACGGTACCTGTGGTACTGGAGAAAATCCAGTACTATCCTGAAATATCGGTTCTCATAAAATCCTTATTTTCATTGGTTCAAATTTTCCTGCACAATTTGTAACACATGTTTTTTAAAGCCAATCATAAATAAGTAAAATCCTTTATACTAAAGTACACTCAACCACATAAAACTGATGCAAAAATAATAACTGAAGAAACTCATCTAAACTACCAAACGGATCATTTTAGTTCCTGTTTATATGGAAAATCGACAAAAAGCAGGGAAACAAAGAACTACATGTCCCCGCTAATACCAGCTTTAATAATGAATGCTTGTAACATAAAATAGAATTGATCTGTTATAATTGTTATAGAATGTAACAGTAGACTCATAAAAAAATCACAATGTAAATAATAGAAAGCTATCCTTCCAAAACACCTGCACACCATGCAGCATTGTTGAACTGTACCTCTGCTGTAGGACTCCTCGGGGGCGGCCTTGCTCTTACAGAGGCTGACTCTGGGCCGCTTGGCGCTGGGGAAATACTCTGGCAGGGAAACGTCGAGGACCTGATGGTCCAGAGGGTTACTGTCTGCAGGGAACACAAAAACACACTGACTTTACCCTCATTTCCTCACCGATTTGCACGTTTGCAGGCAGTTTGAATGTGATGAACAGTATACGACTGTTCTGCTGCCTTGCTCACCAGCTGTGTGCGTAGGTTTGAGTCCCTCCTCTCCTTTGGGCAGGAAGCCACCGTTGGCCCAGTCCAGCATGGGCTTTACCTGGTCATCTGCATTGTCCGACTCGCAGGGAGGAAACTTCTTCTCCGCCCGGATGCTGGCCATCTGCGATGAAAGGATGTGACATAGACGTTTTATGTTTACGGATCGACACGCTGCAGACAAAGAACTCTAAAACTGATGGGCAGCAGGGCAAAAACAGGCAGAAGTAGTAAGATATGTAGTAAGAAAACAAGGCAACCCCTAACGTAGCTCTGAGAGGTTAATGTTGTCACCTCCTCCTCGACCTCGACTTTTGGACCTTGTGAACATTTCAAAATTCCTCTCACTCATTAATCACAACTGAGGAGTCCGAATCCGAGGAAATGACGAATGGTTTAACCGTCCTTGTTTTCTAATCCTTTAATTACAGAGATTCTAGATTGAAAGGTCGAGAGAAAATGAGAAGGAATCTTCAAAAAGGCAATGGAGAACTGAGTCGCCTCAAAGAGGGACACGATATAGATGGGGCCAACGAGGCAGACAAAAGCCCCTTTTTACCCGCGGGGACTGGGAAGCTTTTGAGGAACTCACTGTTTTTCGACTGCAGCGACCAGAGTGTAAATGAAGTTCTAATAGGGGCCATTTTACCCCCAAAAGGATCGTAGTCAGAGGCAGGACTTTCACAAAGTGCAGGAACCTTTTTGGGGGGATTTATAGGGAGGAGCGTCACTGATTGGTCAAACACACACAGCGTTGCTGCTTCAGCACTTTGATAACATTAAGTAGTGAGGCTTTGCTCCCAGCTTCCCGACTCAAGGGGAAAAGAGAGAGAGAGACACACACACACACACACACACACACACACACACATCCATGCTGTGGTGTAAGCAGGCAAAAATGTAATCCAACTGAACCGGTGTGATCTCGGCAGGGAAACCACACAGCATTTTGTAACAGCAGACATCAGATCTGAAAAGTATTCGGCCAATGACACATCCCCGAACACACGCATGCACAAGCAAGCAGAGATGAACTGCTTCGTTGGTTACTTCCAAAGATATGACTCTTACCTCCAGTGCTTGGAAGATAGCCCTGCGGTAGGAGGCCAGCTTGGTGTAGGAAGCATGGCTGAAGAACTTGGGGAAGGCGGTGATGGAGTCCAGTTTGTCTGCCGAAACCTGGTGAGAGAAAGAAAAGTACAGGATCAAACAACAGCACAAGATTACCTGATTTCCCTCTCTCTCACTCCTTCAGTCCTCTACTTTTCTTCTTCCCTCCTCACCTCAGAGAACTTGCCGTCTCCAAACCACTGCAGCCACCTCATGCCGTTGCTGGCCTGCCGTTTGCCAGTGGCGCGCCACGTCACCACGATGCCCGGCCACCAGGAAAAGCCCTTGATCTTCCCCCACACCAGCTCGCCAATGCCAAAACCCTTGCTGTCCTGGATGGAGGAGGGAGAGCACAGATGAGTAAGGCCATGGTTTTGTACAAAAGGTTCAGAGAGCTTTGGAGACGAGGGAATAAAGACATGAAAAAGTCAAGTTTGTGAGTTGACCTTTCCCTGATACTGCAGGTTCATAGGGAAGAGACAACAGGACACATTCTTGTCATGCTTCTTTGAGGAAAGGAGGAGTGAGCGCGTGGAAGAAGAGAGGAAGAATCATCATCATGGAAGGAGAGTTATTTTGATGCTTTGACAGAAAGCTGTACAGATATCTGTATTATGCAAAAGCTAAAAAAAAAACCTGCACATATGGTTTGATAATGAAAGAGGGGGAAAGCAATTATATTTTGGAACAAATGTCGAGGTTTATCCGCCAACTCTAAATAAAACTCTGTGGATAGAATGAAGGGATCTAGATAGAGAAGAACTTCTTGAATCTAGTAGATTTACAGTGTTAAAGATTTCCTCCTTTGCTCAATGGTTTCTTTTATTTCTGCGGTGAGCTTTGAACTTCAGGCCTTAAAGAACACACCAAACATCCCTGATAAAACCACCATTGACCCGTTTTTCTTTCTTTCTTTCCGCAACTTATGTGTGCCTGTTTATGAGTAGGCGGAATGTGTATGCTTGCGAGTGAATCCCAGTTGAGCCCCGGCTATGTGATCCTTCAGTCTTCCTTAAGAGAGAAAACCCATTAGGCTTTGCAGGGATGCTACGCTCCAATGAGTTCAGCCTGGGTCGAGTGAAAACACAGAAAAATACAGCGAGACAAGCACAAAAAAAAAGGCATGCTTACTGTGAGGCAGCGTGCATGCAGACCTGTATGAGTATAAACCCAACACACACATAAAGGTCCTGCTGTGCAGACTGGTGGTCCACATGACCTGAAAGAAACTATTGATACAGTGCAAACAAAACCAGACTGAGTGTGTGTGTGTGTGTGTGTGTGTGTGGCCACCTGCACTAACACAAGGCCAGGTGGAGGAGGTTACCCTCCTCTCTGTTTCTGTCACTGCCAAACCTCCACTTCCCTTTTTAAAGTATGCCGTCTCTCCCACATTGACACAGCTGTTTCTCTTCCTTAACTTTTTCAAAGAGTGCTTTCAAAGTAGAGGTGTAGAGGTGTGTGATATCAGACTGGGAACAGTTAAAATGTCTCCGTGACCTGCCTCGACAGAGAGCTCATTGGCATCCTGCTATAGTGCATATTCTATACATTCTATGAGTTCAGTTCTACGGCTCCAGTGTTTCGCTTAGTTTCTTTTCCCCTCATTTCTCTGAAGATCTTCCAACTCATCGTTCTGCATCTGTGAGTGGATTTGATTCTCATCCCACCAACCGTCCTCCTCCAAACACACATCTTACACTGTACTCAGGCTGGATCTCGGAGCTGGAGGAGGTGCTGATGCTCTGGGCCGAGTCCTTGGAGTCTTGTTCCATCAGCTCCAAGCGGGGGACCTCAGGGACCCCGCTGGATGCAACCACAGCCACCCGCGGACCACCGCCACCGCCACACTGATGGAGAGAAAGACATGTAAGCTACTTTTCCTTTCAGATGTTATTATCCAGCCTTCATACTCGGTGTGACAAGGTTAATCCTGATCATTTGAAGTGGAGTTGTATTCATACAGTCAGTACATTATCTATAGTAGATGATATAGTAGATGATGGTCAGAAAACCCCATGTTTTTCTGAGCAGGTTAAATGACTGTTTCCTAGTTAAATTAATGAAAATATTTTAGATATTCTTGATTTGATATAACAGGCTCAACATTCCTAGGATTGTATGCAATGTTTAAATATATGTGTAGACATAGTAGTGCAGATTTCTGGCCATCTATTATTTTAAGTCTGCAACAATTAGACTATTTTTTATAGTTGTGGACATCATTGGTCTTACCCACAGGCTTTTCATCCACCAGCATGTGGGGAAGTAAAAACAACAGTTTAACTGACTGAACTGTTCCTCTGCACCAGCAACTACAGTAAGCACAGAGGGTCAAACTCAACAAACTGATTTATTGTTTTCACATTTTGTAAATCAAAATTAGGCCTGAAAATAGAGATTCGAATCAGGAGGAAAGTTAGTTTACTGGAATATTCTTTTAAATAAACAGCACAGCATTTGGAAAATGTGAATTACGTGATGTAATGTGGGGTTAAAAGTGATGGTGTGCGTGTGTTTACCAGTAACATGCTGTGTTCCTGTTTGCGGTTCTGTCTGCGAGGCTTGTTGAGCGTGTGCGGCGTCAGACCGGCCTGGAAGATGGTTCTGGGTCGAGGCGTCTGTCTCAAACCCAGTTGAGATGCTCCTGATGTCTTTTCCGGCTAACAAACACATATAAACACACACTCGGTGAATTCGATGTCACATTAACACAGAGGAGATTTGCATGTCTGTGGTCATACCTCGCTGTAGGAGTCCCAGGTAGGTTCCTCCTCCTCGGACTTCTTCCTACTTCTCTTCCTGCTTTCCCCTGAACACTGGTTATCATCTGAGAGGAGAGACGGCAGGAGATCAACAGAAGGCTTGATAGATGGCTCGGACAGAAACTCAATATAGAGATAACGTGTGGACAGTAAGTAGCAGGAGGGGCACTTCTTCTCTGGGGTTTTGCCTTTTAAATTAAAAATTAAATGAATTTGTGGCTAAAGTGCTAAATCCTAGCCTTAAATGAGTTTAATCATTTTATTTAAAAAGCCAAAGTTCTTGTTTGGTCAAGTCAGTCACATGACCTCAATCCTCAAAAGCAAGAGGCTGTTTTTCAGGTCTGGCAAAGCATCCCCTACTACCTCAGGCACTCACCGACAACAAAGACTTTTTACCTGCAGTTAAAATCAGCTCCTTTCTTGTAAATTACAGGAAACTTGTAAACTAAAGTTTTACTGACTATGGATGAAAAGAGTGACACATTTAAACTGTCACTGTCTGAATACTGGATGTGTGTGTTTTACCTTGAGGTGAGGCGGCGTCTCCGTTCTGCTTGGGGCTGAAGGGGGAGGGCGGTTCAGCCGCCGTCAGAGGGCTGTTCTCATTTGTCAGCTCCACGCCACTGTCGTTCTCTGATAGGCCCTCAGCTGGAGGCTTGTCTCCGTTCACCGGCGCCTAAAGACAGAGCATTAGAGCCGATGATCAGATTGATTCACTGAGGAAGGCGAAGGTGTGAGGGGCGGAAGCATACAAAACGCCAAAGTTCTATTATAACAAAAGGCTTCCAATCTACACTGGCTGAGGTTACATTTTAATATATTCAAAATGAAAATAAAAAACTGGATTTCTCAGGAACAAACCAGAAATCTCGGTTTTACCAAACATGGTAAACTGTGTGCTTTTGGTCCGGCTGAGTCAGGTGCAGCATGCATAACGAAATCATGGCAGGAAAAAGAAAGCTGTTTTCTCTGAATAAAAGACAAATGTGCACGGGGAAAGCACCTGTGATTGAAGCCACCTGGACATAATGCCCCCAAAGTGAAACTGTGCTGATTCTCAAGAAGACTGCTCATCTGCATGCTCTGACACTCTCACACAAACTCACAACTCTTACCATTAAGGCCTTTGTGAGGGAAAAGCCAAAGGTTGGTTGCCAGCCAGCAAAAAGCAAACCTGTCTTGTTTCATAACTCTATATTCATGTCATAAATATACTAATTAGATGGCAATCTACATGAGGAATACAGAAAAACAAGCAAACAATTATAATAATCATCCACTTAGCGATGAATATGAGCTCAACAGAAGTGAACGAAGAATAAAGAAAGTGTTGCCGCCCACAGCTGAGGATGACGGTGTGTTTGATGTACTGGCTGTCAGCAAGGCTTTCCCAAAGACTGTCAGGATGTATTACACCGAAGGAATATTAAAAGATAACACCAGAGCGTCTGGCTGCACAAGAAGGATGCCTGCTATTAAACTGTCACAAGATATCCCTGTAGTGCTATCATTTCAAACTATTAGCTGACATGCTAATCCAATGCTTATCCCCACAACGCAGAACACAAAGGATAAACGCTTTGCCTGAAAATCATGAGCGCATTCCAGTCCTGCTCAATGAGTTAAGTGTCCTGAGATGACTTCTGTTGGGATATGACACTATAAATAAAACTGAATTGAATGCATACACTTTTGGTGGCTTTCCAACTGGGACACAGGTTTCCACAAACCTCTTGGAGAACATCCAACATATGTTACATACAATATATCAGCTTGATTGAATATTGTCTCCTGTCTACGCATCACCAAAACTACGCTTAATATAATTTTGTTCAAGCTACGTCTTGCAAGCAATTTGGAAAAATAAAAGCATGACTAGGATCACAAGCACTGAAATGTTAAGAGTTTTTTTCGTTTAGGAACAAAATATATCAAAGCAAAGCAGCAGCTGATCAGACAAACTGATTTAAACCTAAAGCTCCGGGGCATGAATGTCTCCTGCAAATCAAGCTAACCCTCCTTCACCCTCTGGCATTGTTTTTATTAATTAAACAAATTCTTGTTCTTTTGAAAGTCAACTCCAATGCTGGCAATGGAGCCGATAGATTTGGATAAATGAATATGTGAGAAATGTTACACAGTGCCTGCATGTCAACCAGAAGTAAGCCGTGGAAACTAGGAGAACAACATGGCAGACGATTCATCTTCAGTGACCGGGTTTCATCTGTTTAGAGAGAGAGAGACCAGCACCGATGGCCTGAAGGTGAACAGGAAAGCTTGTGATTATGTTTCTCTCTGCATCACTTCATCTCTCACCTCATTGGAAGTGAAAGAGTGAACCTGCTGGCTGCATTTCCGTGGCAACGGGGCTCAGCTCAGTTCATGTTTGGACTTGTGCTTTCTACACTTAAAAGTCCTGATTCCACCTAATCTCCCCCTAGGACGAGTACAAAAGATGCACAGATACTGATGTATTTACGTAACACCTAGGGAGATTTACACAGGCACGTGTCTAAGGGTGTGTGTGTGTGTGTGTGTGTGTGTGCAGGTTTGAAAAGCATGTGGTTTAAAAGTATTACATCATCTTAGCCACAGCAACCAAATCAAAAGTTATAATTGTAATATTTCATCAAAATGAATTCATTCTTACACATGTCACCCCAAATAAACTGGCTGCATGGTATGGCATGGCAAAAAATGTTATAAAAAAAATTCAATTTGCATTTTTCTTTTTTTAATATGACATGGCACTAGAACGGTGTTATACCGACGATTATAGCCACGATTGTGCTGTTTACATAGACAGTGCAGGCCTGTGAGTGAAATGTGAGCCACTTTAAAACTGCTTGGGTAAGTAAAGCTAATACAAAAACAATGGTAATCATTGAGTGGAGGGTAAAATGTAAACCTTCACCCATCAGCCATTTGGACAAATGACTTCATTTTGCACCATGTATGTGGCTGCTCCCATTCTACTGTTCACAAGGAGTCTTTCATTTACAAAATGTTTTGATTTGGTGCAAAAAAGATGGAACTAAAGAGAGAGGGGAGAGAGGGAGCGGATGTGCAACAGATGGAGAAATTGTGTGATTTTTGAAGGAAAATCCCAGCTCCGTGCATCGAGGCTGTTTACGATTGTTAAACGTCGTAAAGCAGGGAATGCATGTGGTGTGTAAGCGTGTTTGTGACGCCAAATTTCCACTATAACAAATGAACTCCATGAACTTGTGCATGAAGAGTGAGCCCAAGATGATTAAGTGTCAGAACTGCTGGCAGGAATGAGGAGAGAAGAAATTTTTTTACACGTATATAATATAATAACTTTCATAAATACAATAAAAAACATTTGCAATATGTTAATTAGCTTTAAACCAATGTATCAGCTTATCTCCCTGGAGTTGTACCTTATATGATTACATATAACAAATAGAAAATATTGACTGATTGATTCCAATGTCCCTTCACATGCAGGGCCCACTGTCATTTTCTTCAAATTGCATGTTTTGTTTAAAAAATCCATCCATAATAAAAAGAAAATCGATAATTGATACAGAACATTGAAATGCAGCAAATCCTTAAATTTGAAAAGTTGAAACAGGAGGATGTTTTGGTTTTGGTTTGATAAATGTCGTAAAAACAATTAAATTAAAACTTCCATTGTTTAATTGACCAACTGATCACTTCAACACTAATCAAGTCAAAATCTTCGTTGTTTGCGACCGTATAATGCATCTAAAAGAAGTGAAGAGTGAATAATGTATTTCTGTTCGGTGACATCAGAGTATGAAAGTGTTCAAAGTTAGCTCCTGGATGTGGAAGTGAGTCCTCTTGTGATATTTCAGGAGTGGAGGATTGACAGCAGAAGAGGGTGGAGGGAGATTTGCCTGGATTGTGGAGGTGAATGGAGGTAAGGAGTGACTACAGAGCTAGCAGGAAGAAAGTTTGGATAACTGGAACAAGTGATGACAGAAGGAGGAAAGAGTAGCACTTCTGGCTGAGGAGAGACAGGAATGGAACAGCTGTTTCTAAGAGGCTCCGCAGATGTTTATACTGCATACTACAACTGAGTGGAGTTGTAATCTGTCCAGACAGATAACAGACTGGAGCCAAAGAGTATCCAAGGGTTTGGGTTTGATTGGAAGAAAGAGCATACTTTGTTTTTTGCATTTGCAGAAAAATGTCTCCAATCTTAGTCCTGTGTCACCTGGGCTGGGTGTGCTGGAGAGACACGCTCCGTGTAGACACGACCGTGTTTCATCATTCATGGCTGAATTAACAATAAAGTTTGCTGCTTTCTACATGTTGTGGAAGTCCCAGATACACCAGGTATTTAATTGAGCGGTGTTCACTGTGTATAGCAAGCCACACATTGGCTGGTTTACTACAGCAGTACAAGCCCAATTTGTTGTGATTTATTAGTAATAAACGAATAAAAACGATGCCGAAGTAACGACATAATGACTACTTTGTAAAACGTCCAAATTCATGGTTTGTTAGCTCTGTCCGCAAGAAGATAAGCAAATAACTTTTAAAATGCTCGTTTTCTGAATCGGGTTGATCAGCGATAGACTATGCTGACACTGTAGCTGCTCCATCGCCATCTCTGCATAAATACGGCAGTGACCTTGTTCTTTGTACCACAGACAATCTCTGGTTTGTACTGGTTTGGTGTATAATAGCTGGACGTGTGTCTCTTCATGAGCCTTAAATTTGAAAATGTGTTAAATGGAACTGTCATGGGACTCCTCTAACCTTAAGAAAACACACTAAAACATAAAAACCAACATAACTTCAGGGGAGATAGACTGACCGGGGCTCTTTTTATCAGCTTCCTGTTATCAGCCATATATTCACAGCCGGCAGCTGCCCAGTACATAGTCCTCATGTTGCGTCTGCTGGGGATCTTCATACTGATTATACACATGCAAACAGTCCAATTGTGGGAAAAAATACTTTCACTCGGAAACCTGTAGGACTAATGATATGCACCTACTTTCATACTATTTTACCAGCAAAAGTCAACAAAAGATGTAATGCCATCAATAGCTGCTAAAGGCATGAGCTATCTAGAGCTTAAAAATTCAACATTTCTCCCCCAAAACATTAGATATTAGTTGGTTTGGTTATTTCTCTGTATGGCTGTTTGGAGGCATGTCTCCTTGACAATGGCAAGCCACTGAAGAATGCCTACACAGCTACAGAAACAAAGCCAACTATGAAGAAAGACACTAAGACGCTGTGAAAACAAGACTGAGCTGTTCATTGTTGGCACCAGGTAGAAATGTGCTTCCAGCGAAGTTTTGACTCGGGCACATTATGGCTAATCAAGCATGTCACTCAAGATGGGAGACATTAAACACAGGCTGCAAGTCTCTGCTGCTTTGCATCCATTTCTTACTGATCATTCAGTGTTTATAGGGACAGAAGTTAAATTCAAGAAGCAGCACACAAGAATGAAAAAGAGCAAACAGATCAAGTGTAAGTACATATGGCACGTTTCTTAAAATGATCGGGAGGTATGCAGCTAGACAGCCGGAACACTCTCCTGCCTCAGAGGCACAAATTAATAAAGTATGGAGCTCTGACGGTATATCTGACTTATATCTGACAGTAAAAACATAACCATAAATCTTTTTCGTTTTCAGAAAAGGTTTGTCATAAAATGTATAGTAAAAGCTCCAGGCTGGAGCAGTCTTAAAGCTAGAAGCAAGCTACTGGTATCATATGCAAGTAGAACATCCAAGGAATCGATTGATATCATGTCATGCTCGCTGAATGACGCTCCGACGTTAGACTCAAGTTAGATGAGTGAAAACTGGCGTGGTGATATTCTCTGGCTACCCATGAGCCTCCCCAATGGCCATGCCCATTATATGCTAATACCGTGCAGATTTGGGCACGTCTGTAAAGCTGAGACTGGTAGGTGTTCATCATACAGTAGGCATGTCTATATAAAGGGCGAGTGGTGATTTCTTTAAAGCCTAAAGCTGAGTATTTTGCATGCAGTATTAATGTGCTATTTTTCTCCGATTCAATAATGAAATATTGGAATATTTCTGCATACTGGGGTCCCGACACAGTCTTGCATACATAGGGCATTACTGGGAACCTGAGACTCCAATGAGCCTAATGGCATTCCTATGTGACAATGTTAGTCCTCATAGTAGCCATTTCATGTAATGAGAACATGTTTTGCAAAATGACCTCTAGGATCATCACAGCCTCACAGACTTTACAAGCATAATGGGGCATTCAGATGATATATTTTCCAAGATACATTGACAATAAGGGGGTTTATGCAAAGCGCCCGCCGAAAAATGTAATTCTTGCAGAAATCTTCAAAAAGTTTTGGATACCAAATCACAGACTTCTTCTTTGGTGTTCCTCAGGGTCTTTGAGTCTTGATGTGGAATTTCGAGGGATTTGTGATTTTATTAATTCTTTAATGTTAAAAATGTATGCATTTCAAATTAATCGTCAGCTTTCCAGCTTTTAGATGAAGTAGACCCCCAACACACACACACACACACAGACACACACACACACACACACACCAAAATTGTGTAGAATATACATCTATGTGGGAGAGCTATGTAAATTACATTAAAGTTTAAATGTTCAAAAAATAAAGGGCCCGTGTTAAACACGTGGACTGTGGCGATGCAGATTCCTATAGGGCAACCCTGTTATCTGTTTTTAAACACTATAACCCAGACAGGAAACACTGATATTTCCAGCAGCAGCCTGCGGGGAGGAGTGACAGACAAGGGAGGTCAGACACACTCACACCTGGAAGCTCATCATGTCTGTGTGTGTGTGTGTGTGTGTGTTTTTTGAGGCAGCTTAAGGGTTCACACACTTGCTAAAGAAACTCAATGAATGTTTGGCTTAATTTGAATCTTAATGTTTTTACTCGACCATAACTCATCCTCTTCTGAGCGGCTAACAAACAAAATGATTATCTGCCTCTGATTCTTCTAAGAAATGTCCCATTTTTACCTGCACTATAAAATAAACTAGAGTTGGTAAATTTGCCACTAGATCCAATCTTCTTCCGACTCTTTCTAATAGTTGACAGCGGGGCTATTGACTTTTTTCACCACTGTCACAAAAAGTAATTTACACCATGAAGTGAGTGAAAACAGTCAACACATCTAAAGTGAGTATCAACCTTCTCTTCTAACTCATAACTCACATTTCATAAAAAAAAACACCGTTCCTTTAAATGCAGGCATATAACGCAATATTATATGGACAAGTATGACATCCATCCATCCATTTTCTACCGCTTATCCTGTATTTAGGGTCGCGGGGACAAGTATGACAACTTTAACATATTTCTAACAAGTCCTGAGGAACTGCATCGCTCTCTGTCATTTAGTGATTAAGAAATGTCTTTGAAACAATATGAAATTCACTTAAAAGTCACTTTGGACTGTTGGACAGAAACTAAACCATTTGGATCCTTTTCTCATTCTTGTTCCATCTTCTCTTATTTCCCCCTTTCAACTCATTTTGTTTAAAGCCCTTCTCCCTCTCTCTGTGTATCCAACTAGACCAGACCAAGTCTGTTTTTGTAAGAGATGAGGGAGGAAAAACTCCAGTCGATACACAGAGAAAAGAGGCTGAGGCGGCAGCTTGGTGGTTACAAATTCTCGTAAACACTGGAAAACATGACAGAAACTTGCTGAAATAACTTGGTTTCTTGACATTGTTTGGTCCCACACCTTCTTCACATCCCTCGCCTTAGAAGGATTTACGCCACCCCCCCCCTCCTGTTTCTGGATGACTGCATCCATTAAATTTGTGTTCTGTGAAATGGTTAATTGCTCATTCCAAATCCTCTAGTTCACAACGTCAACGTCAAATAGGATTTGAGGTGGGCCAGGTAGCTTTATGACTATTATCATCATCATCCTCCATTAACCTGCCTTCTGGAATATCCATCACTCCTCCTCCTCCTCGCTGCTGGCAGACATGGACATGCCCAATGGAGCATTAAAGTTGCACAAATGATCCCCCCACCCCCGCCAGCTCCTGCCTTTCACTCGTTTAAAAGACAAATACTCAAACTATTTCTACTCCCACCACTACAGTGTCAAGTGTGTGGAACATCATCAGTCTGCACTCTATATGACTCCCGATGTGTGAGTGTGTGCGTGTGGTAAAAAGCTGTGTGTAAAGCCTTGCACTGTTCTGATTTCACCAATCTACGTCACACACACACATTCCACACGGAGAGACCGTCTACCCCGCGGCGCTCCGACGATGGCGCTGTCAAAACATCTTAGCGAGGCCTAAATGATTAGGGTTCACTGAAACTTGGGACAGGACTGCTGCAAAAGTGTTATCTTTTGATGACAAAAGTAAAAAGTTTGCTTGTTGTCCGCGATGCCGCGGGCCTCAACAAAAATGCAAGCTTGCAGAATTTACATATGTAGAGGGTGGAATGAAGCCCAGCATCCTCTTTCATGTAACACAAAAACTGTGTTAGTCTATAGTGAAATCAGGGCAGACGTCTGTTTCCCAGTTTGTGTTTTACCTTCACTTAAAGGGACAGTTTCAAAAATATATCATGAGACTTTATGGCACGCAGCTGATCGAAAGCTCCAGAACGGACACTAATGGGACCTTGTGGTGCTCAAGTCCGTTGTCAAAACCTTCAAATAAAAAAATCTGCTTTCGAAGGCAGGCCACTATTCCTTAAATCCTGCACCTTTCCTCTAAATGGGTCCTGTCACACCGAAACACTCCAATGGAAAACCAAACACAGAAAGTGTTGAAGATGAATTCACTTCATGTGTTGACATTGTTGTACGATTTGAAAAGTGATAAGGAATAACCCGGCTGTCATCAAGCTGTCTAAGCTTGAAGTGAATACCTTCAGTCACACATGATAAGGGCTGAGCCTGTTAACACAACAAACAACAAACGGGAGAAAGGGATTCAAGGTGTGACGATCATAAGAAAATAGGGACAGATGGAGAAAAAAGAGAGGTGGAAAGAAAAGGAAAGCAGATGGTGGAGGGAAGGAAGTGTCCCTCTCAGACCGAATGAAATATGAGACTGAAAAAGAGGAACCAGTAATAACGGACGACAGGAGCCCCGTTACTCGTGTGTCTGTGGTTGAAGTGTGTGTGGGTTCATGTGAAACAGAGAGTAAAAGTGTGTGTACCGATTGTGAAAGTTTCTGCAGAACGTGTTGCTGCCTCCAAAAAATGGAAGGCTTGAACTCGCGGTTACAACATGGGAAGTTGGCGTTCAAGTGGTTAACTCGTGAGACGACTGTTGCTAGGCAACCGCAACATGGACACTACTGTCGCACACTGTCGCCATCCAGAAAACACAGAAGCTAACAATTTAGCATGCAAGTAACGTAATGCAGGAAATGCAGTCATAATAAGGTACTAATTAACTTTTAAAACCTTTATAGCATATTTCGTACGAAAGGCAGCACCGAGTGCTTGACAAGAAAGGCATTGAATGGATATAAAAGAGGTAATTTGTGACATATTAAATGTAAACTTTGAAAGTTTGGCGTCTTGGGCACAATAAAACCAGCACTTAGGCGTCTGGGGAGAGAAGCAAACACAGACCCTCCCAATATCCTGCCGCACACAAATTCACGACAGGCCTCAATTACACAGAAATAAGAATAAAAGCACCCGGCGTGGCCTCACAACACACAACATCCTAATCTACCAGCTATTGATAATAATAAAGTCATAACAAAGTCAAAGATATTAAAATCAGTACCAAGTTTCAGCATATGCATATACACATCAGTACATAGGATGTATAAAATTAAGAAATAATAATACAATAATTTAAACAAATAATTAAAATAATAATAATACACCCTTTAAAATAATCGCAGCAGTGAAATTCAGATTAAAAAGAAAAACAAGATTAAACTAATATAAGATTTAAAAATGAGATGAATCGAATGCATAACTTGTGTGAAAACATCAGCCAACACGTCACCAAGAAAAAAAAGGAACGTTCTTACTGGCTTGTAATTAGCACATGAGGGGGCGTTCATATGGATCACGTGAACGCGGCACCGTTTGAAGGCAGCATGTGAATTAAGAAACATGTGTGCTTTCTTTTCTCCGGAATATAATTCAAGTGAACCCATATAAAGACACTAGTGTCCTCCATCCTCCCATGAATCCTTCTTTCTTGCCTGCTTCCTTCCTTCCTCCCTCTGTCCTTTGCTGCCTTCATCCTTCTATCCACCCCACACATCCTCTCATTGTTGATGCAGCTGTGGTGTGTGTGTGTTTGTGTGTTTGTGTGTTTGTGTGTGTGTGTGTGTGTGTGTGTGTGGCACATGCACACACCCTCACAGCCAACATGCATTCTCAATTAGACTCATATAACATGTTGGCATCTGCCTTGGCATTTAAACACACTCTCTTAAAACTGCAGCCTTCTCAGAGCGAGGATCAGTGTGTGTGTGTGTGTGTGTCTGTGTGTGTGTGGGCGCATTTTGCCATCATGTGGGGATATAAAACAATCAGGTAATGCAGTTGTTGGGGACAACTGGACATCCCCATCACAGAAATAATTAGATTTTAGGATGCAGACTTGGTTTAATTTTAGGTTTAAGTTGGGTTTAGGTGAAGGTTAAGATATGGGTTAGGTTTAAGCAGCAATGCACCCAAAAGTCATGAAAACACGGCTGTGTGTGTGTGTGTGTGTGTGTGTGCGACTCACTGTGGCCGTCATGTTGTTGCTCTCCTCCATGATAGCAGCAGAGTATTTGTTGGAAGGCATCGTTGTCACAGTGGACTGGTCCAGAGGCTGTCCTGACTCCTTTTCAAACCTGGACAAAACACAAGGACACGGTCAGAAAATAAACCAGGACAAATGAACGAGTGAATCATCAAATCATCGGTCAGCTTCTGCACTGGCAGTTCAAATCTAACAGCTTTCTTTTAAATCCATTCAGCCAAGAATATGGATTAAATCAGAATCAGCTTAATTCGGCCAAGTATGCGTGCACATACAAGGACATACAAGGAGTTTTGAGTTTTTCTCACAATGTTCTTACAGTACACAGATATAGAGGTAAAAAAATGTCAATATGAATTCAATCTATATAAAGAGTCATGCTTTTGCAGTTATATGAGACATTTATACAAAAAAACATCTAGACACAAAAGCTGATAGCTCACAAGCTCATCCGGAGAAGACTTCGGCTCTAGAATCGCAAAGCATGATTCTGGCTAAGCCAGCATCATTTGCATCAGGATGCATTCAGATTCCCTGCACAAAGATGGGACACCTGGTTTCTGAGTCCACCTCACTACTAAAAAAGGACACGCTTGAATAGGCGCTGAAAATGTAGGCACATGGTCCTAGGGTCTACTCGGGAGTGAAGGGGACCGCTAACCTGTTAGGAACCAGATCCTAGTAGTCCGATTCCTTGGAACCTCATGCCTCCATGACTATCGATGCTTTCTGACAGTTTTGCAAGCACAGTGACTTAACGGCATACGCATCTGTATCACGTTTCAGTTAGTTTTGAGCCGGAGCCAAGGCAGAGAGGAAAAACGCTTAAAAGCATGGCCGCATATCACAAGAGCAGATAACAACAGTGCACATTTTGATATTTGCTAAATCTATATTTCATTCTCACACTGTGCTGACACATTTGTCAACACAACCTGCTCTTAAAATGCAGTCATGTTGCACCGGTAGCGCAGTGTTCGACATCCAAAAGGATCTTAGTACCATTTGTTTCCTTGACTAAGGAAACCTAAATGGAAAATGAATGCTTTCTCTTTATCAATATTCTCCCATTTCATCCAGTTTAGATGATGACAGTCAGACGAAGGCTGCACAAGTACTGATAGTTCAGGAACATTCTTTCACTAACACATCAGGGTAAAGTGAGATTTGTGATGGAGGTCTTGTTTAACCTGTTTTTTTCTGGGGTTTTGTAGGTGTGGTGCTGCATGTTGTGTTCACAGATTAAGAAATAAAAGTAGTTTAACGCTGATAGGCATGTATGGATCTTGCTCCACCCAATCATTTATCAGGAATCAATAAAGGTTGGATCAACAATTTCTTGTATTCTCAACCCTTGCAATTAGAGTATTGAGAATAAGTTTGATTCAGACTTTGTAGCACAAACGGTTTGACAGCTTCAGACTAGAACCAAGTCAAGAGTGCAAGTGATGGGAAATCACCTTTAATGGATTCTTTTTGAAGATGTCAATTATGGATAAATCTGCAGAAGTTTCTCAATGAAAACAAGTCAATTAAAAAACACAAATGATAATATAATATCTTATACATTTATCTGTGTGTGTGTGTGTGTGTGTGTGTGTGTGTGTTTGAGGGAGTGAACAAAATACGTGAAAGTGTATTTGTACATGAATTATGGATTCAGTACTGCATTCTTCTTTACATTGAGTGACTGTCGACTTTGGAAGCACATGAATATATATAATGCGCATGTAAGTGTGTGTGTGTGTGTGTGTGTGTTACAATTACAATTAATTACAGAGAATGCATTCGTAAAAAACAGCAACACACAGGGGAAGCAGAAAGATTGTGCAGGACAACATAAGCGGAAATGCTTGTATGTTCAATTAATTTTTGCATAGTCAGCAATAATCCAATCCAAAATATTATCTCACTCGCTTGTCAAAAACACATTACATGTTATATGCACCTTCTTCGTGGGATTGTTTGCATTTCAAAGTTGTGGAGTTTCAACACTGGACCTATTCATGAATAAGTCCACCGACTATTTGTCACAAAGTCATTTATCAAGTAAGAAACTACATTATTTGCCTAACTAAATATTTGGGCTTTGAAATCCCGGTCGAACAACTTTCTTGAAGTAGTTTCTACACTAAATTGAAAAAGCTTCAAAACTAGTTGCAGCCCTCAACAAAAACTCAAAACATTAAGCATCATACTTCCTCTGGCTATGTTCACACGAAGAGGTTCTAATTCACGCTTGATTACCAGATTAGATAAACTCACCAGACACAGAATCTTGTTTAAACAGAACAACCCATATTAGCTATTAAGATTTTATTGTTCCATTTTTATCAAATGAATATATTTTTACATCTATATCTTTACTATGATCAAGGTGCGTGAAAGTGACAGCAATGCTGATTTAGTTTTGGTTGAAATGTTTTTGTACAATTTCTATTTTGTTTTTAGGAGATGCACTGTGATTAAGGACCAATCTTATTTTCATGAAATTTGCAATTTGTTAAACAGCAGAAATGTAGCAAATTAAAGCACATTTTAATTTAAACAAAACAAAAATTAAATATGAACACATAACAAACCTATTCTCCCCTTAAAATCAATACATAATCGTGATCTCAATATTGATTGATAATCATTTTTGCCATATTTGGGATGCCCTAAGTTTAACACAAAATGACAAAGACTTTGTGTTATTCAAGCTGCTGAAGGCTGTTAGTATTATCTTTGACACAGAATCAAAGATAATACTAAGAAGAGTGCTGTGCTGCTCATTTCTTACAGTGTAGTCATGCTACAAAGGATTTTTCATGGCATGTGTGGACAGGACAGGAGGAGTGATTACAGCACAACATAACTCTATGACGTATATCTCTTAGCTCTAACATGGAATGGGTTTATGCTGCGAGGAGCAGCTTTTGCAAAAATGAAGGTGAGTTCCCAAAATGTGATTTATTTCCCCACAACATGAGTAATACACGTTCACACACACTTCTGGTGTGGAGGTGGGTCCTTCTGACACAAACTGTCTCAGACATTAATACATCTCAATATTCTGTGATCAGGGACTCTCCCTTCAGAGAGGTGAAGGAGTTGATCACCCAATCAGGATGTTGATGCCCTCTCATTCTCCCCACGCCTTTGACCTTTCACCCACACACAAGCAGACCAAACAGCAGCCTTCTGCTAACTGTCATTCAGGTCTACATCAGTTTGTCCTAGTGAGTTAGTTAAAGTAACCCTTGTAACACTTACTTATGACCGAGCATACAGGGGAGAAACAGATTATCATGTGACGACCAACAAGGTGAAGACTGGAGGCCATACTGACAGATTTAAGTGAGTAGAGCTGGGCGACATGTTGGTAAGCAATGATAGATGAATGAAAAGATATCAGAGATTTTGCCAAACAAAAGGTTTGTAAAGTTGTAAGACTAAAACATGGCCAACTTCCGTCAGGAGAGCAACTACCCAGCTATGTAATCTGTTGTACTCTAAATGGGAACATAATACACAAAAATGAACATCGTGCTGTATTGAATACATTTGAAACCAGTGACTGAGTCCATAAACTCATGTTGATAATGTCAAGAGTGAGTTTATGAGTCATTTTTTATAGATTTCTACACAATCTGGCTTCTTTGCAACCAGAGGAGTCGCCCCCTGATGGTCATTATAAGGATTACGTTAATAAGGATAAAGTTTAAGGGACTTCTGCATTGGTTTAACTTTTCAGAACCGCCTCTGTTTATATGATTTTTGCATGATGTAAATTCCCTATTCATTCTTAAAAACAGAAAGTCTAGTTATTTTATGCATAAGCAGTTTCTCAATATATTTTCTGGAAAACATCAATATTTCTATATAAAAATAGATAAAATGTTATGGAGGATTTTATATCCAATTAAGCCCATCTAATGGCAGGTATTGCAATCTAGCTGTGTCAAATGCTGTGTTATGTACACATAGTAAGAAGACATAAGATATAACGGTTAAACTTTTGCCATCTTAACATCTGGTTATGTCACAATTTACTGAATGTGTTTATGCTTTTATTTCCTTTATGCTCAACGAATCAGCTGTTTGCTCTGATTGATGATGAGAACGATTGATGTGTAACAGTTTTCGTAACAGTTACTGTCTCGGTCTTTGCATTCAGGTATTCATATCTGTGTCTTTGCAGGAACATGTTTCAGCTTTTAGAAACAGAGAAGTGAGAATGAATTAGGAGAAAGGAGGAAGGATGGAGGGCAGAGAGTAATGAGGGGCCCAGGAAAAGGGGACACAAAGCGGGGGAGGGGGTCTTCACATCAAAGTTGTGTCTGGTGGCGAGAGATTAGGGACCGCATTGCAAGAGGGGATTGTTCACTCCCCAAAGGGTATGCTCCTCTGGGTCTGTCACTGGGGGCTGCATTCCTTGTCTGTCAGGTACTTTATGGCCCCTTCGGGCTCAGATCCAGTCCTATAGTTAATACGTAGTCTACTTTGTTGCCTAGAATGCACTCATACAGTATATCCTCCACTCACTCAAACACAAATCCTTATTTAACTAGATTAGAGATTAAAATACTACCAAAAGAATATTATAATACAATTACATACCAAGCAAACTCCAGTATTGTGAAAGAAAACGTGCTATAATAACAGAGGGAAAATATGGTAATGTTTACTAGAAAATTAGACTATACATAACTGTATTGGGATGCATTGATCTGATCGGTGTCGGAGCTGATATTGACCCTTTTAAGTGGATCAGGTATTTGCACATTATACACTATCGTTATAAAAATAAGTTGGATCAGTTTCATTAATTCATGGCAGCTCGACAAATATACGCATTTTTATATTGGCAGACTGATGAGATGAGGTTTTTGGAAAAAGATATCAGAAAAGAAAAGGTAGGATCGGTGCAGACCTATAAAATGGGAACCTTTGGAGCTGGTAGCAATTGATAACAGTTGAAAAAAGTACGTTTTCACTATAAGCATCATTCTCCAATCACACTATACAACCCTGTGACTAAGATGAAATGCCACATAAGTTTCTACCAGGAAGCAAAACCGCCCCACGCAAGGCCTAAACCCAGAAGGTACATTAAAGGATACATCAGACCTCTGGATCTGAAATGGGAGGCTGACATGAAAATGCCTAACATTTGCCTTAGCTCAGGTGGTTCAAGATGATTAAAACAAATCTCAACATCCCCTAAAAAACAACTTCTGGCATATGACAAATCAGTAATGAGAAGATCACAGTGTGAAACACGTCCCAGCTATAAAACTCAACTGTAAGGCATTGGCAGACCTGTGGTGAACTGCTCTCTAGGTGTGTTGACAACAGCGCTTTAGTTGAATATAACCTCCGGGGAAAGCTCACAAAATTAAATCATGGAATAATGGACTCTTTCTCAACCTTCAGTCTGCTCCAAACATAACACACATACGTTTCTCTTTCTGAAGAAGCTATTTTCTCATCTAAATGTGAATTAAAACCTACATATTCAGTCAGGCTGGTTTTAATGAATGGTTTATAGACATTTATTTATTTAAGATTGACTTTATTCACTTAAAGTCCAATCTGAATAAAGCACAACAATAGCAATGTTATGTTGCTTGATGACTGATGATGGGAGTCCCTGTCAGTAGATAAAAAGTTACAGAGAATTAACGTCATAATTCACTTCTAAATGACTCCTCCCCCTTCACTTTTAGCCGAAAAGTTCTGTCTGCCCTTTATAGAGACTCCAACATGAATGATAATATATATTTTATATGTCTGTAATTATGCTCCTGCTTGTTAAACAATAAACCACAAGATCTAGTAATAAATCACCAGTAACCCAAGAAGAAGGAAGTTCAACCGGTAAACCTGCACCGTCAGTGCACGTTCAGAACCAGGAAACACACGCAGCGCACGCGACACAATCAGTCGTGCGATCCCAAGAAGTCATGCAGTTAAAACCAGATCCAACACCAGTCCGCAGTCTAATCCTGCAGACACCGCGGGAGTCCGTGTAAAATCACTGTAAGATCCCAGACGCGGGTCGTAATAACAGCATTATAACCACATCACGTAAAACTCACTACACCAAAGTTACATCCTTGCAGAAATACCACATGACAACAATAGGTAACGTTTTTTTAAAGTCGCCTTGTTACTGTGGCCATACACCGGCAGTGTGCGTTCACGTCTTGTAAGCCGATGATAGGAATGTTGTATTAAATGCGTTATAACCGCGATACAAACACGCTATGAACGTTAACGCGATCACTATTGACATGTTGGTTGAGCTGACTCAGGTTTAACTCTATGCAGCTCTGCTCGGCGTGCACATGGACAACAAGAACACCGAGCTTCAGACTGTACAAGTGCACGAAATACACACACACACACACACACACAAGCCGCAGCAACGAGCCTGGCTGCACAAACGGAGTCGTGGCAAATATCATTCACTATAAGTGTGTGTTTCTATGTGAATCTATGTCTATCTTTAATGATTCGGTATATTCCTGCAAAGAAACAAAAAATCACTCCTCGGGGAGAAACTTACATAACAATCCACGCTCGTCGCGCTCATCCACGGCTGGAAAATAACACAGAAGGTGTGTTCTTGTCTGGAGAGTCGGATTTGTGAAAATAAAAACCTGTTTTCCAAAAAGAAAATCAGCCTTGAACTTGTGCGCGCAGGTCAGGAGTCGGCGGAGTCCTATCGCAGGAGTTGTTCACTCTGGTTAAGCATGCTGCTGCAGACCTCTCCCTCCCTCTCTCTCTCTTTCTCTAGCTCTCTCACTCCCTCGTGCTGTCTCTCTCGCGCGCACAAACTCGCTCTCGTGCTCTCTGCGTGTGTCCCGCTGTACACTGCGCCGGGTCGCTGTGGGTCGGCGCATGTTATAGTGGAGCCCGGGGAGGAGGAGAGGTGGGCGCAGATTGGCCGCACAGAGCGGCGGAGGCTTCCCGCAGGTGAGAATGTTAACTCCCATTTCTGTCCCCGCAGGTTACACATGGCAACAGGAACTACTTTTTTATTTTAATTACAGCAACTATAGTCGCACTGTCGCTGAATAGAAACAATGTTTTCTCACGAAGACAAATCATCATTAGGAGGAGAATTAATCATACTCCCATATTTTACTTAAAATACTCTATTGCAAGTAAAAGCATTCATTATCTTATTTAACTTAACGTACCACCACTAACTAGACCGTCTGTATTCTACTTGTATGCTCTTTCTTTGACCAGTGGTGGAAAAAGTAATCAGATCTTGTACTTATGTCAAAGTAATACTACACTAATAACACAGTGTAAATATGGTCTCTATTGTCATAATATACTTATATAAAAGTATAAACGTATGTATTATTAGAAATACTGAGACAAAAAAATATCTAATATTCTTATTAAAATGTAAACAAAATTGGCTGTCTCCTGATAGATAGTATACTTGAAGAAAAAGAAGCTGGCACTTGCCCACGCATGCGCACGGCAGAACCCGGAAGTGGAGCCCAAACAGAAGCTTGACGGTTTTGCAAAGGCAAAAAGATGCAGCTTCACTTCACTAAAGACGTTTTGCCGGATTCTGTCAGCACCGACTTTCAGAACCTGAACAAATTCAACGAGCAGGTAAATGCAGACGTTTGTTTGTTTGTTTTACCGGCGACGCCAGAGAGATTAACCAAACAGCATCCGTTTAGGTCAGTTAGCTCACTGAATGTATTCCTTCTCGAGTCTGAGGTTTCATTCTCCTCAGGGCATAGTTGTGAACAGCTGCTGTAGTTTTTACACATTCAAGATGAAGTGAAAAGACGCGTGGTTGTGAATTTGCGGGATTTAACTCGTCATCCAGCTCTGTTGACAGCTCGTGTGGATCATGTGACTGTCAGTGTACGTAATAATACCACGGAGTAAAGATAGTCACTAACAACATGGATAACAATGCATTAGTATTGAACGGATTCTTCAAACTCTGGGACAGACATCTGGAGAATCTCTGTAACGTTGATACCATTTCTAAATTACTTAAAACTACTTTCTGATACTTACTTTTTTTTATATTTTGTATTTTTTTTTTTTTTGGTTTGCATATTCGCTACTACAATATCTGCTATAAGCTAATACTGTCCCATATATTAGCCTTTATTTATTTCTTATGCTTAAAAAACATCTCATACTGTCATTGGAAATGTTGGTATATTTAGTTTATAATTAAATTGTAAGAAATTAGTTGTCACATCATATTTAGCCAACGCTTTTGAAATATAAAATGTATTACAATAAGTGCATCCAACAACATCAGTGTTGTTATTCATTTTCTATTGGTGAAGTGACAAATTTACTTATAATTACACAATTCAGCTACATTCTGGGAGTGTAACTGTGCCTTTTTCCTGTGTCTAGAGTTCATGAGACAAAACTCAGTAGAGTGAAACCACACAGTGGTACAGTGTGTATTATCTCAAACTGCAGAAAAGGTCAGGAAAAAGTGTGTATATACCATAGGAATATATATTATAGAATTGAATCAGAACATTTTATTAAACATTGTTTCTTTGAATGCATACACAATGAAACCGCTGGACCCAAACCCACTCACTCAGTGATTCATTTTAATATATCAAGCCTTTATTGATCAAGGAAAGAGTTTCACTTGTTGACTGCTTCTTTATATTTTTTCAAATAAAAGTTGATCAAAGTTTTTTTTTCTCATTTCGCTCTCATTTTTCACAGATTTAGAATTTGACAAATACTTTCATGTTTTCATTTCATGCAGCAATTTCTTCGTTTGATTGAAATTCTGTTCCAGTTCTTGCTGGAGCCTAAAGAGGTGAGCACACACACACACACACACAGACACACACACAACACACACACACACACACACACACACACACACTCACACACACACACACACACACACACACACACACACACACACACACACACACAGAGTAACAAGTTTAATGTTAATAGGACTCTGGAATCAGTGATTAGCCACTGAACTGAGGCAAAACAATGCCTGTCCTGTGTGTGTGTGTGTGTGTGTGTGTGTGTGTGTGTGTGTGTGTGTGTGTGTGTGTGTGTGTGTGTGTGTGTGTGTGTGTGTGTGTGTGTGTGTGTGTGTGTGTGTGTGTGATCAGACAGAGAGGTTCATGCAGCAGCTTGGTGAGTTTGCAGGGGATCATGGGATGAGTGCCGGTCCTCTGAGGAACCTGATGAAGAGCGTCCTCCTTGTGCCACAAGGTGGGAAACACACACATCCACACAAACATCATGAATCCAGTTGTTCATCTAATATGGAGGGAATTTTCCACTTTCTTTTAGTAGTGAAAACTTAATCATGCATCTTGTCATCTATAGTATTATCTTTAACTTTAAGACAGTACAGACCTCAATGAACCGGTTTAGAATTTTCCCACGACACTTAACCTGGTACTCATTTTTCATTTTTCTGGAACTCGTGAAGTTTCAGCTGCTGGGTGACACAAAAGCTGTAGCTGCAGGAAGGTTCCCGTCTGAGTGACAGTGATTCTGTTCTTTCTTCAGGCGCCTTGAAGAAAAACCTGACAGCTGAGCAGATCAAAGAAGACCTTGTGACATTAGGTACATTTAACAAAGTCAGTTTTAAACCTGAGGTTAAGTATAGCTGCTGGATATTGTCCTTTTATGACAGTTTGTCACATTCTGAAGATGGAACTAAACTCTCACAGCATTTTTACTCATTAATGTGAACATTTTACGTGGGAAACAAAACCTGTTTATCTGTTGATTCCTCAGGTCTAAGTGAAGACAAGTCGGCTCATTTTTCACAGCAGGTAACCTTCCCTACTATTTGCAGACATCAATAAGTGGGTTAAAGGGATAGTTCAGGCTTTTTGAAGTGGGGTTGTACGAGGTAATCATCCATGGTCCGGAAGTTTGCAAGCGCTTGGTTCGGAGGAACGGACAGGAGCCCCAGCAGAGGAGCTAAGCAACGTACTGCTGTGGATGGTGGCAGTGGTACCGGGAAGCAATGTGCCACCTGGAAAAAAAAAAGAAAGAATTATCAGTCGAAGTGTAGGCTATATTTTGAATATTTCCCTTGCTGTCATGCGGCCCTTTCTGATGGGGAACCTTAAACAGTTTACGCTCTCTTCAAAGCCACGACACTCCTTTGACCAAACATTTTTCCTCCCATCACAGGATTGCTGTTCTACTGCTGCTTCGGTCCGTTAGTTTGTGACTGTGATGATAAACTGACTATGAATGTTATTCATCACAACTCAACTTCAAAACATCCACATAATCCCTTTAAACCAGCACCCTCATTCACAAATATTAGTTTCAAATATTCATAAACTGGTCTCTAATGGATTTATTTATAATCTGATCAGGATATAAATTAGTTAGAATCAAATGAAACTTGTTGCATTCTGACCTTTTTAAAGTCGTTAAATGCTTCCGTATCAAACCGGTCATCATTTGATGAGCACTTTCTTCTGTATTCTGCAGTGGGGGGAGCACTATGCAGCGCTATCCAAACTCGCTGTGGGACAGACTCTGATGGTCAACCAGCTGGTTGACATGGAGTGGAAGTTTGGAGGTAGGACGAAGCAAAACCAGACATCACTTCAAATGTAACTCTTGAGAAAATGATAGGTTCCATTTAGGTCTATTTCTGAGCACTGCAGTTGTCTCTCCTCTCAAACAGTCATCACATATTCATGACCACCGAGGCTCTAGTCTAAGCATTAGCATAGCTTAGGTGCTTTAACTCTTTGTTCTTGCTGATTTAAATGAGCCTCGTTGTTTATGCATATAACCTAATGACTTCTTCAGACTCGCAGGTGATAGAAATGCTAATACACTGAGCAGGAGAGTGATTCACATTATGTTGAGCTATTGTTGAGCTCATCGTCATGTTAAAAGGTTTTGCTCCAGTTTGTGAGGGGAGTGGACAGGGAGTGCCTGTACATGCTGCACTCGTACTGTAGTTTACTCGACTGTGCTGTCATTGACATGCAAAAGCAAGGCAAACAGACTGTGTCTCTGCATGTCGCCAATGAACAGTCGGGCATCTGTGGAGACTTGTACATATAAAGTGCATTAAAAAGAGTCCAGGTCCTTTGAGTTCTTGTACATGTTGTTCCAAATTGTCATATTCAATTACTTGACTCTGTTTTTTGAAAGGTAGTTATTGGATTTTAAAGACATTTACTCAAAGCATATTTTTATTTATAGCTAAAAGCGTGAATATAGATAAATTGATGGAAAGAAAGTTAGTGAAAACATTTCTAAAACCGTCTTTTGGAAATTAAAAACGGCCAATGAAATGTAAAACTATAACATGTTATAAAGTAAATACTTTAGTCTTAATTCAGTAAAATTCAACCTTTAATTTGCTCTTTACATCTGAAAAAAACAATCATGTATTTTTGTTTGTGATTTCATTGATGATTTATGAATCTAAGTATCATGATGTGTTTTCTGACCCTCACAGTCACTGTTGGCACCAGTGAAGTACAGAAAGTGGGCAACATCTTTCTGCAGGTTTGAAAGCTGTGTACACACACACACACACACACACACACACACACCACACACACACGCATGCAGTTACACGTCTTCTTTGTTCAGTCATGTTGACCACAGTTGTGTTGTCCTCTTGCAGTTGAAGTTGGTGGTCAGAAAGGGGAATTCCACTGAAAACGTCTACATGGGTGAGCAACAGTGGCGTTACTGACACAAACAGAAAACATTTGTTCACTGAATGTCTAGTTTTTGGCAAGAACTTCCTTTCTAACTGGATCTCAAAATGTGATATGTGGATGAGTGAAGCAACTTGAACATTTGAATGAAGACACAGCAGCAGATTCATGCTGAAGTACTTCATTGTATACTGCATGTGAACATATACAGGGGGCCGGAGATATCAAGGAGGCCTGAAGTTGTTGAAGTCTTTAAAACTATTTTTTAGATGAAAATCAGGTCTGAATTTTATTTTTAAATGGTCCTGAAATGTCAATCTGTGCTGTTGTGTTGCTTAAAGACAGAGATTTTGACTTTGAACGCATCCCCGAACTGAAAAAGTCCCGTCCAACTATTTTCCCCGGCCCAACTTTTTTGATTGGACAGGGTTTTTACAGTCCTGCCACGGCCACACATGACATTTTTATTGTTTTATATCAGAACATTTGATTTATTCTTTGCTATCGGTATGTTGCGAGGATTTCAACGAATATAACAGAAAGTGTTTCTGAAAAGAATCACCTACTCAACCTTTAACACAAGCAGGAATGCACAGATTTAGAAAAGCTTTTCAGACTTTTTTTTCAATGCTTGAGCACTAGTAGACCCTTGTAATGCTGATGTCATGATTACGTCTCGGTGTTAGCTGGAGGCAAAGCAGGAAAGACTGGAGGCAAACACAAATCACCTCAGACCTTAACAGTCCAAAGTTACACATCCAAAACACTTGCTGTGTCGTTGGGTGCCAGAATCCCAGGAGTAATGTGGTTCCAACTTGCATACCTTTGAGATGACAAACTGTGATTTGAGGCTATAGCGAGCTACTCTATTGGCAATGTATTCAGAGACGGAGCATAAATGTTGCTAATAGTTTAACTTAAGGCGAGTCCACACCGGACCGATAATCGGCGTCGTTGTGAGAGTCGGCGTCCGTGACACGAGTCTGCTTGGTGTGGTCGCTCGAATCGGCCCCCGTCGGGGTTCATTTCAGCCGATTCAAATGTGTAATCCGCCAAGCGAGTTGGTCACTCTTTTACCATTCTGATTGGTGGAGGCTAGCAGCTTGACTAGCGAATCAGTGAAGCCCGGAAGTGACGATGTAAACATACCAGCTAACCAGTAGAATCGAAGAAGGTGGTCTAGAGAGGACCGCCTACTTCCGGTTTTCGTGTTTTTTGGCGCACAATACAGATTAGCGCCGCCTGTTGTTTTGGTGACATTACATCTCGCGCAAGCGCGGAACATATGGCGTCGGCTGTAGTTCCGTAGGTGTGAACCGCCCATGTCGTTGTTCGAATCGGCCATGTTAAGTAGCCCGACTTCACGAGTCGGGCAGTCGGTGCGGTGTGGACCCGCATTTAGCCTTCTGCAGCTGCACCGCAGCGGTAAACTCACCGCTCCCACAGAAGGCTGACCATGAGAGAGATGGAGAGAAGATGTTGGCCGGTGAGCAGAAGCTGAACTATTATCGATATTTTCTCTCCATGTCTGAAACGCTTCACCAATAAAACTCCTTTTTGAGTTCCTTCTTAATTTCTCACGTTGCTTTGCAGTGTAGGCAGCTGTTGCCTAAGCTGGAAGAGCAATTTTTCCTGTAGGATAGTTGTAGGCATTCAAAAATGTGTATCCCTCAGTTTATCTGGTCAGCTTGTAGGAGTCGGCCAGTTTGGTGCTGTTGATTAATGGTAACTTCCTCACTTGCGGTCCGGGAGGGCGAGTGGCTGTGTGTTTCAATAGGAACTCTTTTTCTCAAGCCATTGTTATTAAAACAAGTCTTATCTAACGTGTTCAGAGAATCATTCTGCCTCCACTTAAAGACTCTTCATCATGTTTGCTGAGAGAAAAGGCCTCTGTAGCAAAATGAGATTGTATACCGAGCTGGGTAGAAAGAAAACAGGATGACTGGGAGCTTATTAGGATGTGGTCAACATGTGGAATTGTTTTGTGCCTTTAACGTCCAAACGTAATGCATGGTAAATGTTCATTATCCCTGTTAGCCTAAATGGCCTAATTAGACTCAGTGATCAGTGCTAATCTATTTGATGCCTGTTTAGAGTACAGTAAAAGAAAGATCACTAACGGGTGTACAGAGTCTCTTTTCATGATCCCCTGCAGCTGAAAAATAATACTTAATACATTTCATGAATGAACTTTTGCCTTTGCACACTAAAATTAGACATCTGACTGCCATGCTGTATGTTTTTGGTCAGTGAACAGTTTGAATTGTATACATGTTGACTGTACTTCTGTGTGCAGGAAAACAGCAAGAATATCACATGACAGTTTTTGTCTTGCTAACGGTACTTGCATGATTCATTGATGGTCTGGGACCCACCCCCACATAATCTCTCACTCACCGGCAAGAGTTAGCTTTGTGCAGTCACTGTTAGCATTATTACTGCTAACAGTTGCTATTTCTCACTGGAAGTGTCATGTTATTTCCCCAAAGCTTACAGATGTCGATCAACAGGAGGCATGCTGTAGAAGTACTTTTTGAAATGTGATATACAAGTTATCTTCTATCTTGCCAGTGTGTAGAATTTCAGTGGATCTATTGGCTAATGTGACTACTCAGCATTTCTCCTGCTTATTCACAGCAATACAGACATTTCTTCACGTTGAGATTTTCCCTTTGAAGAGCTTCCAGACCAGTACAATACAACTGGACACAATAGTTTTGAAACCTTGTTGTTTAAGAGTACAACTGACATCTGACTTATAGTTTATAGGGTTAGGGGGTTAATAATAATAATGTCATAGTCAATGTGTTTGATACTGTTTCCTGTTTTCTTCTCTCATCTCTTCCAGAGTTGACGCTCCCACAGTTTTATAACTTCCTACACGAGATGGAGAGAGCCAAGGCCAGCATGGAGTGTTTCAGCTGAGAGATCCTGTATGTGTATGAATAGACAAGTGTGTGTGTTCATGCCAGGCTGTAGCTGCAGGGCAGTGTGTGTGGTATGTATGACATCATGTTGTGTGTGTCTGTGTGTGCCGTTGACTGATGCTAATCACAAAAACACATTTCTACTCAAATAAACATGAATAAAAAAAAGACTCACTCTGAGGTTTTTCTCTCAACTTTGATCTGATTTGTGAATCAGTCCTGATGTTTGATTGATACTTCTTCTTTGCCTGTCTGTCAGAAGAAACTCAAGGCCTGTGGGAACATTTTGGCATCTCGATACCAAAAAAACCTGCAAAATGAACAGAGAGCGTTAATCCAACCTCACCCAGACATGTTTGATCAAGTTCAGTCCTGTTAATGCGGAATAATAATGTGATTCGAAAGAATATTGCGTTCATTTACACAAAGATACAAACACAGTCATGGTAGTGTGTTGCCCTTATCCACCCAACGTGACTCTGTTAAAGAAATACAAACATGTGTTTTTATTCACAGGTAGATAGATGGACAGTAGATAAAAGAAGTATTCAGATCCATGAGTTCAGGAAAATTACTAATACCACACTGAAAATATTCCACAAGTAAAAGTCCTACTAAACCTTACCTAAAAGTAATAGTAGTAACAGTAATCCAAGCTTCACCTTGCTGGTTGGCACAGCCAGACTGACTGCGTATACTTTTAGTGCATGTGAACGTGCCCAACTGTCTTCCAAACGGCTGCCTCTGAACTTGCTCCTTGTGGTTACAGCTGATCACGCCGTCCTGACCGACGGCATTCACCCTCTGGTTCCCCCTCAGGGTTCACTGTTGGCTCTGGCAGCACTTTTGCCGTTGTTAACACTGTTCGTGCTGTTAAGAGCTTTTGAGAGGCAACCGAAATGCTCCCAATCTCGTAGATAGCACCTTGAAGGAGACTGCGAGGAAGTTTTTGTTGATTTTGGCGGTCCCTGTGGACAAAAGCGGTACTGTTTCCGACCACCAGAATCCCTTTAAAATAACGTAATTTTACAGTAGCAGGATCTGAAAGTTTGCCTTGCTCACTCCTAGTTCTGGTCCTGTGTGGACACAGTAATATGATTTGGTCCTCCAACAGCGTGGTGTCAGTGTTGGCTCCCAGCGGGGACCTGTGGAGCACCAAACTGCTGATGTTGGGTGTGGAGCTGTTGGAGGTTCAATTTGTTTTCCAGTTTAGAAAAGCATATGTGACCCTGGATCATATTGATCCACGACTGTGGAACTGGGCTCTAAATATTGAGTAAGTCTGTTTTTCTCATGGCCCTCTGCAGTTTACTCAGTGCTTAGATTAAAGAGAATTGCCCATAGTATGTTCAGCTGAATTGGGCTAAACAGAGAAGAAACTTTTTTGTTGTTGTGAAGTTTCATTAAGAGGTTTGCTAAAGCAAAGCCTTTATCGAGGCCTGTTAATTCTACCATGTTGTATTGCTGCACGGATTACTCTTTTTTTTTTGGCTAACCCGTAAATTAGCATCGCACTGGTTCCCTTGACAAAAAGCTAGGGATGTTTTCCATTGGATTTTGGTTTATATACTCAAATACAGTACCCGCTTAAATGATTACAATGCCAATGTAAATGTAAGACCTGCAAGTCTAATATTAAATGTACAATAGACTGGATTTAGACTATTAATATAGCAGCAAACAACTATTTGCTAATGATATAGTGGAGTAACGTCTTAGAGTTTCTCTCCCTCGGGGTGTGTAATTTGAGCTTCTCTGTCATTTGTTTGTATAATTGGGTCGGCACTTTTAAATGCATGTTCATGCATGTTAGCTTGCCCGCTAGCTAGCTCAGTGCTCTTGCTGGTCACAGCTAGTAACGCCATCCCAACCAACGGTGTCGTCATGGAGGCCATACCGACCCTCCGGTTCTCCACTTTGAGCTCTAGCAGCACTTTTGCTGTTTACACTGTTTACACTGTTAGCGCTGTTAGCACCGTCAGCTACAAGCCTTCAGCTCAGCGTCGCCATGTTGAGAGCCTTTGAGAGGCAATGAAAATCAATCTAATATATAGCACCTTTAAGATTTAACAAACAGGGTGGGCAGGAATAGCAAATTATTTGTTTCTGTGCCGAGAGGTTAAGACTGAGATCATTTTACTAAATTTAGCTGACAGTTTAAACCAGGATGAGCAATGTACATTCACTACAATTTATTGGAAATATGTTCATTCTATTTTATTTTTAAAAACACACTGAAGACCATTTAAAAATGAGGAACAAGCCACAGTTGGCCCATAGGTTGGCAATTTTTGATCAAATGCAAAATAAACTTTTCGAAACTTCTCGTTTCAATATTGGATTAGAGTCCATCCTCAGTTCCTCAGTTGATCTTTCTCATTTTAAAATTGTATTCAGTATCAGTCTTTCAAAATGACTCCCGGTTCCTCTTTGACTCCTCTCCCTCTTTGACCCCCCCCCCCCCCACACACACACACACACACACACTTTCCCTCGTTGTCTAATTCTTACCTTTACCTTGACATTCTTTCACTTTCTCCTTGAGTCTGACTCTCTCTCTCTCTCTCTCTCTCTCTCTCTCTCTCTCTCTCTCTCTCTCTCTCTCTCTCTCTCTCTCTCTCTCTCTCTCACTCTCTCTGTGTTCATGCTGCCTCTCCTTCATGGCTGTCATGTTACTACATGTTCTCATCCACACAGGAAAAGTGTAAAGATCTCCTCTTGCAGTCTTTCAGTGTATTGTTACAAACCTGCATTTGTTGTATGACCTTTTTTTTTTTTTTTTACTTCCCACTGATTTGTATTTTCTGCGTGTGACTGAAACCTGGCCCAGTTTCGATGAGTCAAGCTAGTTTTCAGAAGTTGTACACAGGGGTTTTACATATTTTAACTTAACGAAAACTACGGGAGGAGGAGGAGGAGCAGTTTTAACTGTGGTCCGACTTTTACTCTTTGAACTAAATATGTTCTCGGTGCAGCGATCCCATCCCGTATTATGCCGTTACATACCGACCACCTAATAACAAGAACTTTATCAATGACTTTTCTGACTTCTTGGCTGGAATTATGCCAACATATGACAACGGCTTAATTGTCAGATATTTGAACATTAATGTTTGCTCTTTCCAAACCGCTGGCTAGAGACTTGCCTCTTTCAAGCTTGTACAGTCTGTGACGTCCCACACAAGAGCGTCGGCACACACTAGATCTTGTTCTGTCACGTGGTCTACCTGTTTTAACATTGAAGTACATGATGCAGTTGTCTCTCATCACATGCCTGTTTTATTTGAGATCTCCCATCATACCACCTAGTGTGCTCCAGCTCAGTGTTGTCGTATCTTTAACCCTTCCACTGCTGTACAGTTTTCTGCTGCTTTTATATATGCTGAGATTATCAGGGTCCGCCTTTATTTTAATACTGAGCAGTTAACCTCACTATTTTATTCCACTTGGCAAAACATCCTGGATACTATCGCTCCATTTAAAAGCACGCCAAGGCCAAGCCTTGAACCATGGTTGAACGACTCTACTCGTGCTGTGAGACAAGAGTGCAAGAGAGCTGAACGCAAATGGGAAAAAAGACAAGTTGCAGGTGTCTTTTGAGTGGCAGTTGGTGCAGATTTAAAAAAATTGTCAAAGGCATTTATTTTTATTTTTTTTGCTTTTCTGACATTTCTGTCAAAATCCTGTTCTTTTCTTAACACCCCCAATCTGCTTGTCCTGATGTCTCCTCAGAGACCTGCCCTTTTTCGTTGACAAGATTGCGGTCATTAAAGCCCCCCATTCCTATGACCCCTCCATTACTTTCACCTGCTCTGCTGTTTTCAACCAGTTTGAGTGCGTGTCTCCTTCTCTTGGTCATCATTGGTCATATGAAACTGTCGGTTTGTTCCACAGATGTTGTCCCTCCTCACTTTTTCAAAGAGATCTGCGAGACCGGCCCTGTGATAGACTGGCGACCTGTCCAGGGTGTACCCTGCCTTCGCCCAATGTCAGCCTGGATCGGCTCCAGCCCCCCGCGACCCTTAATACAGGATAAGCGGTAGACAATGGATGGATGGATGGATGGATGGATCTGCGAGACTATTGGACCAAGCATCCAAGCAATGATGAACAGCAGTCTTGCTTGCTTGGTCATACTTATCAGACAGAAGATTTTCTGTCAAACTAGTCGACTGTTTCCGCCTCAGCTCCACTCCTTTGTGGAGTACATACTGGGAGCATGCTCATAGTAGTATACTGGGGGCATGCTCATACTAGTATACTGGGAGCATGCTCATACTAGTATACTGGGAGCATGCTCATACTAGTATACTGGGAGCATGCTCATAGTAGTATACTGGGGGCATGCTCATACTAGTATACTGGGAGCATGCTCATAGTAGTATACTGGGGGCATGCTCATACTAGTATACTGGGAGCATGCTCATAGTAGTATACTGGGGGCATGCTCATACTAGTATACTGGGAGCATGCTCATACTAGTATACTGGGAGCATGCTCATAGTAGTATACTGGGGGCATGCTCGTAGTAGTATACTGGGGGCATGCTCATAGTAGTATACTGGGGGCATGCTCATAGTAGTATACTGGGGGCATGCTCGTAGTAGTATACTGGGGGCATGCTCATACTAGTATACTGGGAGCATGCTCATAGTAGTATACTGGGAGCATGCTCATAGTAGTATACTGGGGGCATGCTCGTAGTAGTATACTGGGGGCATGCTCATACTAGTATACTGGGAGCATGCTCATACTAGTATACTGGGGGCATGCTCATAGTAGTATACTGGGGGCATGCTCGTAGTAGTATACTGGGGGCATGCTCGTAGTAGTATACTGGGGGCATGCTCATACTAGTATACTGGGAGCATGCTCATAGTAGTATACTGGGGGCATGCTCGTAGTAGTATACTGGGGGCATGCTCATAGTAGTATACTGGGGGCATGCTCATAGTAGTATACTGGGGGCATGCTCGTAGTAGTATACTGGGGGCATGCTCATACTAGTATACTGGGAGCATGCTCATAGTAGTATACTGGGAGCATGCTCATAGTAGTATACTGGGGGCATGCTCGTAGTAGTATACTGGGGGCATGCTCATACTAGTATACTGGGAGCATGCTCATACTAGTATACTGGGAGCATGCTCATAGTAGTATACTGGGGGCATGCTCGTAGTAGTATACTGGGGGCATGCTCGTAGTAGTATACTGGGGGCATGCTCATACTAGTATACTGGGGGCATGCTCATAGTGGTATACTGGGGGCATGCTCATAGTAGTTGTTTTAATTGCAATGGTTGGGTTTCAACCAGTAGAGGGCAGCATCTTTGTAACACCAGACAGTATATTGAATTTGAATACTTTGCACTAAAATGTCAAGATTTTGAGCTGGAACTGCTAACAACACTACTAAACTACTATTGAAAAAATGAAACTAATGGGGTTCAGTTGCTCTTTAATTGTCACAGATATTTAAAAATGAGAAGAGGAGCTTCCCATTTTTGTGGATTTCTTTTGTGTTCATGCATCTGTGTTTGCCCAGTGGGGAATAACCACAGGCTTTCCAAAGAAAGTGTTTGAGGGATAAAGGTGTGTGTGTGTGTGTGTGTGTGTGTGTGTGTGTGTGTGTGTGTGTGTGTGTGTGTGTGTGTCCGTTAAACCTATAAGAGAAAGAGGAAGTTAATGGGAACTCTGGTACCTCACAGCCGTCAAATTAAATGGTGTGTGTGAGTGTGTGAGTGTGTGTGTGTGTGTGTGTGTGTGTTCAGTCCAGGTGCACTATGACAACACAAAGATGGAAGAGAGAGACTGAGTGATGTGTCTCCTGCTGTAGGTAAGTTCATCGGGGTCTTTGGGGTCAAGGTACTACATTTTTTTGCCCCATGATAAACAGAGGACGTTGCTTGGACGTGTTTAACAAGCTCAAGTAGTAAACCAGAAATATTAGGAGTTGAAGTTGTCACAAGGGCACAAACATCCGTTAAAAACAGCTCAAGACACCCTAATTGTAACATAACTTTGTGGGATAATGTGGAATAGAGACTTTGCTCTTTGCACATCCATCCTCATGAATCCAGTCGCCAGCATCGACATTCCACCAGCCACTGGTTTATCAGTCGCACTCCCTGAGATCATAAACGTTATCGGCAGTTAGCAGCTGCAGGTAGAAGTGACCATCTGTGAGTCCGCTGAGGTTATTAAGATGGAGGGAAACCGTGTTCTCTGAGCTGGATTAGAACCTGCCACCCTGAAAACACAAACTGAATCAGAATGGCCAGGGATGTGTGCACATACAAGGAACTAGACTCTTTAGTTGCCCAATTTGGGCCCTCAAGAAGGAGTGGGGCCCGAGGCATCTGCTGACAGCAGTAACTACTTTACTATGCCATTCCACGAGGCCTGATACACATGGCTCGCTCTCTTTTTTTAATTGTTTATGATACTTTAAGGTTTTCATTAATATCTGGTTATCTAGGTGAAAATTGGGCTAAATTGAGTTGAAATGTTTTTACAAATAGTACCACAGATAGATTTGTGCAGGAATATGTGTATGTATATAATGTATATATTCATATATAGTGTGTGTTTGTTCAGCTGTATTTCTCTTTCTGCGTATGAACAACGGGAGCTGAATTACCAGAGCTGAATTCCTGGTATGTGTACTCATACATGACCAATAAAATTGCAATTCAATGACTATATTCGAATGTGTTGTGAGAACCTGCATTACATGGAAATATAGTCTTTATTAGCTGTTGTTTTAGAGACCCTTCTACTCCAGCATCAGCCTAGTTTGCTTGCTTGTGTGGTCAGAGGTAAAGTTAGAGCTGAAATGGCTTTTCAACAGTTTCTGGTTTCCGTATGGCGACGCGTGTCCGAGTGGATCAGGAGGCGGGACGTAACGTCGGGAGGAATTTGATTTGCTCGTTCAAAAGTATGGCTCACGACCTTCTCGCACTCTGCAGAGCCACAGTTACAGAATGATTGTTGGACGGATGTCATGATCTTATTGGTTGAAATTGGTACCAGCAGATGTAAGGAAACACACTTGCTTACACATATTTTGTTTTCCAGGAAGAAGAAAGAAGATTTGTATATAAAAATATGAATAAATAGATTGTTCTGTATTTCTTTCGGCACGTAATGTATATGACCAGGAATGTGACCTAAAAGGGTTTTAAAGGAATAAACATTTTTCATTTCCACTCGACTTTAACTTCCTGACTTACATGTGACTTGTATGCTCTTCAAAATCAGAATTTCCACTTTATACCTTAATATTTGTGGGATTTATTCTCATAATAATTGTGATATTTTCTACTTAGGTAGCAATGTTTGTGATGAAGAAGGACATTTTCATGAGGTTGTGCCTGCCTTGGTATACCCTTATACTGGTTATCTGTTCTGTATCTACATGTCCTTTTCCCACAGCTAGAAACCAGAGGAACAAGACTCTAATCCTTATCAGCATCACAAGGACAAACAGCTCTTTGACTGGAGACAAAAAACAGACAGCTTTGGAGCTCTATGATTAAAGAGGACCGATCATTCTTTTCTGCTCTTTCTCTTTCCTTTAGTGTGTTGTATTGTGTTTTTGTGCATGTAAAAGGTCTCCAAAGTCAATGGCAAAATGAAGTTACTCTGCCCCATAGAAACACTGCTGCTGAACTGCTTGAAACGCCTCAATTGAAATCTTGCGTTTTCCTTTATGTGTACTTCTAATGAATGAGAAGTTGAAAAACACGTAGCATTGCAACTTATCCAGTTATGGTGAGGGCCGTGGCTTTTCTGACAAAAGTGGTTGACAATCAATGAGAAAATGTTTGTTTTTGGGGTAGATGGGTAGCACTGTCACCTCATAACGAGAGGTTTGAGTCCCGGGTTCGAGTCCCGATTGTGGTTTGGGTTCCTTCTGTGTGGATAGTTTGCATGTTCTGCCTGTATTAGCGTGGGTTCTCTATGGGGATAGGTTCATTGCTGAGTCTAAATGTCCCATAGGTGTGAATATGAGTGTCACTGGTCGTCTGTCTCTACCAGCGATAGACTGGCGTCCTGTCCAGGGTGAACCCTGCCTTCGCCCGATGTCAGCTGGGATCGGCTCCAGTCCCTGGAGGATGGATGGATGGAGACAGGAGACGGTGACCTGGCTGGAGGGCAAAGTAAGCAGGGAAACAGATATACGCCCTTCAGAGAGATGCCACTCACTATTAAGTCACTAAATGCTCCTGTTCCAGGAAGACAGCCACTCCTTTAGTCATCCTGGATGCATAAGACTGGTTGGTGTGTCTCCCACAGCCAGGAGAGCCGCCTCTATCAGAACAGATGGGTCGGGCTCTTGGTACAGGCACTTCAGTGGCCATCAAGCTGGATCCAAGTACCCGTGTCAGGCCACATTCACTCTATACACGTATGTTGACCTACAGCAGCCATTCTTACATATCAAACGTGACGATTTATAGTCCCAAGCAATTTAGTGTGCCACATTATTCCAGTAAGCCAGCATGCACAATACCAGGGCCCTGGGCTACCTAAATGGAACAGGGCCGTACTTAATTGCACCTGTGTTTACACTGCAACGGCATGTCAACATGGCTGCCGTGAAAAGGGCGTACCTTCATACGATCTCATCTGCTCCACTTAAAGTTTACAATCCAAAAAAATATCATCATAGACAACTTAAAAAATCAGATGATATTCACATTGTACCGCAGAATTTCTTTTTGGAAACTGAGGCATTCTGAGATAGTGGGAAACACCTGATTTAGAGCCCCCTCTTCTGTACAAGACATGAACTACACATGAACAGAGTCATAGGAAGGAAGTGTGTGGTGTGTGTTTCTGTACATGTCTGTGTTTTGTTGATAAGCATAGCCTTGTCCATTTACTGAGAACGTGGTTTTACTCTCACTGCTGCTGGTAATTAATGTTTTCCTGCTCAAAACGGTGAGAAAACGGGGACACTGTCACACAAGACACACGTGCATACTAACAGACTGTGTGTGTGTGTGTGTGTGTGTGTGGTGTAGTTGTGGTTTCCTCACAGCAAGTCTGCCTTCTGTGTGGAGTTTGCATGTTCTCCCCGTGTGAGTGTGGCTTCCTTCTGGGTTCTCTAGGTTCCTCCCACAGTCCAAAGACATGCAGGATGGACCTGTCTGTCTCTACATGTCAGCCCTGTGATAGACTGGTTACCTGTCTGTCTCTACATGTCAGCCCTGTGATAGACTGGTTACCTGTCTGTCTCTACATGTCAGCCCTGTGATAGACTGGTTACCTGTCTGTCTCTACATGTCAGCCCTGTGATAGACTGGTTACCTGTCTGTCTCTACATGTCAGCCCTGTGATAGACTGGTTACCTGTCTGTCTCTACATGTCAGCCCTGTGATAGACTGGTTACCTGTCTGTCTCTACATGTCAGACCTAAAATATCTCCGAAAACGTGTGAGAAACTTTTGAAACACCTGATATTTTGACAAACATGGGAATCTTTATTGTTCCTTTTTCGCCTGCAACATTTTCAAAAATCAATAAAGTGATATACAGCCCTTCAGTGAGAAGTTCAACAGCTTTAGCCTTCCTCTGCAGTCACGCATGCATGTTCCAATAATGGGGAGTCACTCACTCACCCAGCCAGAAAACCAGTAAGCCCTTGAGAATGTAGGTCAGCCCGCGGGTCCGGCAAAAAGTCTTCAAAATGGACAGGAATCACAATTGCAGTATTCAATGTGTACACAAAGGTTAAACCTTTTTAGTATCCAGTATAAAACAATACAACGGCATAAAATGAGAACAAAATGCAAACAGATATTGTACATAAATATAAATATAATAAATAAAAACGTTTCATCCAAGCCCCCCGTCTCAAAGAAGAAATTAATTTGCTATCCTTTAACTGTATGAGTTACCTGCCACTGTCCACCATTTGTGTCGGGTGAAACAAAGAAGGCTGATCTGCATGATTTGGCTCATACCACATTTCTGCATTGCTTTGGACAAACAAAAGCTCCCTTCAAATGAATATAGATATGAATGTTGTGTGGCAGAGTCGGAGGATTCTGTTCTGAGAGGAACATTCTGATGCTCAGCATTCAGAATGTGAACCAGTTACCCCACACAATTGGCAGCCCATAATTTCACTCCTTCAGAGGTACCTATCTAACCCCCCACACCCGTCTCCATTTTGTAGCTGGCCTCCTGTTACTTAGCTACCAGTTACCACAGTTGCTTGGGCTGATGGGGTTACCTTGGCAACCATATCCATCCCATTGTGTGGCGATCCAGTCATGGTGGGCCTGTTGCAAGAATGAATACACACACACACACACACACGGATATCGTTATCCCAATGCAGCCCCTCCCCCTTCCAGTGCTCAAAGCCCCATGCCTCCCCAAAACACACACATACACAATACACACTCTCACTCCCCACTCAGCACACAGCAGCAGCTCCAGGTGGGGAGGAAGCTGTTGAGCCTATGCACAGTAACACACACACACACACACACACACACACACACACACACACACACACACAGACACACACACACACACTTTGTCTGAAATTGTATACAATGCACCACATACTCAAAAAGTGTACTATTATTCAACATACTTTTGTTTATTAAAAATATTTATGTTTTCCGACACACTGAAGTGTCATTAGCATGACACTTCCTGAGAGCCTCCTCATCTTTTTAAGATGTGTAACCATAGTAACCCGTGCCGGCATCATGTGACCAAACGATGAATTGTGAGAATCATAAAGTAATTAATTAATAATAAATAAATCATAAATCTGACATTAGAACTGTGACATTACAGCGTGTCGGCCATTGTCATCACTACCACATTTCATCGGGGATATCTATGCTGGTTTAGTGTCCAGTGTTTGCATACTGTAATATTTCAGCAGAAATTTGCATACTATTGATTTCATGCTGAAGTTTTTGTTCAACTAAAAATTCCCACACACTGTTTGGGCTTACTAGCATGTTAGTATGGGATCTGAGACACAAACACACACCTATTAACAGCTCCTGGTTGTTTTGTTTGTCTTCCCTTCACCTGTGGAGAATACTGTTCTCTCTGTGTGTGTGTGTGTGTGTGTGTGTGTGTGTGAGGGATTAATACCTCATAAATAATCAACCCTGTTTCTATCCCACCCATGACTCTCGTTCTTAATCTGCCGTCCACCCCTCCCTCTCCATCGTTCTTCCACTCACTGATTCTGTTTCTCATTTGTAAAAAACTGAAGCCCCAGTTAATTGTGACTTAGTGCAATCAGTAGCTAAAGAAATACCACTGTGATTCAGAATGTGTGCGTGAATAACTGCCTGTTTGCATGCCTCAGTGTGTGTGTGTCCTGCTGTCAGCTACAGTGCTAATGTATTCACAGACAACCCGCCAACATAAACACTAGCACTCTTTCAGTCAACACCACATACTGTTTTCTATGAGCTCGGAATGAATAATCAGAAAATGACCTGTTCAGTTTCATGTGAATGCAAACACTCGCTGTTCCTGGGTCTGCAGGAGCTAAACAGAGAGGGATTAGACGATGTCATTACATAGCGACGAGTCATTACTTTTTCAGGCATTGCTCCTTTAGAAACAAAAAACATTTGTTGAGTGCTTAGAAGAACTTGAGTAGTAGAACCAAAAAGATGACTTTACATATGATTTTAACTAAAACAGACAGAAATAACTGAAATAAAATAAAATGAATGTCACAAACTGAGATTCCTGCAGGCTCAACAGGTCTTAGTTGAGCCACATCTTGCCACTAGAGGCTGCTGTTGATTCATGAGAAAAACGTGATTCAAACGTCATGGCAGACTGGAACAAAGACTCGAATGGGAAAGTGTTACTTGCAAAAGAAAGGACAGATATAAACGATATACAATCAGACATGTACAATCTGCATAGTAAATTATTTTAATCAAACAATTCAACTAATTAAGAAAGTAAACTGTGATAAAGGTTGAACTGTGACTCAAATTTAATTATGTTTCACTATTATTAACACTGTCAGATCTTCCGAACCCCATGTAGTACCATCAGAATTTGCATATTGGTCAATTTAACAACACGCCAGTTCTATCTTTATTTCTAAAATAGTTAGGATACATTTTTCAGTAATGTTCCACTGACAATTTTATGACAACAAAATGTTTGGTAAAATGTGTATAAGATACCAGTCCAGTGTTTCCCACAAGTTTGAAGTACACTTCAATGGTCAGACGCTTAATTTCCTGCATCCTGGTGACATGTTATGCATTGATTTATAGTGGGAATGTCTCTATGTAAAGAAAAAGTGTCAGTGTTGTTGCAAGGTGTGAAGGTGAATCACAATGCCGGCGTGTACTACCAGTCAATGATTTATTTTGCAGTGTAAACGAGAGCTAGCATGTACACGTATGCTATGTAGGGAACGCAGCTGCTGCTTGCTTTCATAGGATTCAAGCTACTAAATCAGAAAACAATTACACAATATAGAGAAAAGGAGTTGGTTTACCTCGTTTGTGTGAATATCAGGACAGAAAAAGGCCTATGTGTGGGAAACGCTGCAGTCACAAGCATTTAATGTTGGATGTATGCTTACAATCTGTCACTTGGTTGCTCCATTTTTATAGAGGTTGACACTCAGATACATCCTGAACACAGCAAAATAATAAAATCAAGGCAGAGGGCAGGGTCTCTGCAGATCCAGACACTGCCACACTTCTAGCGGGTCATAAGGGATGATTGTGAGGGATTATTCTGCCTTGTATTTAAGGAAAATCCAACTAATTCTACCTTTTAATATCTTTATTTAACGTTTATATATATATGTTTATATTTTGGATTTTAACCTTATTTGCACCATATTGTTATTGTTTTCTTGGACTATTATATTTGCACTCTTGCCACTTTGCATTGCAACTGCTGCAGCAATTTCTCTCAGGATGATTGAAGTTGAATTCTTTCTTGTATGTATGGATTGGAATTACCAGTGAGGTAACAGAGAAATGGAGAGCGGACTAACAAGGCATTGTACTGTAGATATGTTAATTATTTTGTACGTGTGTTTGTGGGGCTTCTGTATGTTGGGTGTGTTGACAGCAGGCAGGGAATCGTTACAGGTCATGAATCACCAGTGGGCTCTGTTCCTATACACAAAGTAGTCTCCATAGGGTGAATAAGCATGCTTTACAGAGGCTCATTACTGTAATGTGTGTGTGTGTGTGTATAGTATATATATATATATATATATATATATATATATATATATATATATATATATATATATATACTATATATAATATATATATATCATATAATATAGTCTGCAGCCCTGGGGTAAACATGCTATGCATAAGCCCACATACAAAGTATTGAACTTTTGACAGGTTAGTCTGTTACAAATATAACTAACATGTAGGCCGACCACTCAAAGGGTTTTACACTACATGTCTACGTTCACCGATTCACACATTCATACACTGATGGCAGAGGCTGCCATGCAAAGTCCCATCTGGATCTAATCAAACTCAATCACACACCGAAAGCACACGTTGGATTTTGGATTAAATGCAACTGCATTGCTAGTGGGTAGCCTGTCTGTCTCTACATGTCTCCCTGTGATAGACTGGTTACCTGTCTGTCTCTACATGTCAGCCCTGTGATAGACTGGTTACCTGTCTGTCTCTACATGTCTCCCTGTGATAGACTGGTTACCTGTCTGTCTCTACTTGTTGGCCCTGTGTTAGACGGGTTACCTGTCTGTCTCTACATGTCAGCCCTGTGATAGACTGGTTACCTGTCTGTCTCTACATGTCAGCCCTGTGATAGACTGGTTACCTGTCTGTCTCTACATGTCAGCCCTGTGATAGACTGGTTACCTGTCTGTCTCTACATGTCAGCCCTGTGATAGACTGGTTACCTGTCTGTCTCTACATATCAGCCCTGTGATAGACTGATTACCTGTCTGTCATCTACATGTCAGCCCTGTGATAGACTGTTACCTGTCTAGTCTCTACATCCATGACTGTTACGTGTCTGTCAATACTACATGTCAGCCGTAGACTAAGGTTTACCTGTCTGTCTCTACATGTCATCCCTGTGATAGACTGGTTACCTGTCTAGTCCTCTGACATGAATCATCCCTGTGATAGACTGGTTGACCTGTCTGTCTCTACATGTCACCCTGTGATAGACTGGTTACCTGTCTGTCTCTACATGTCATCCCTGTGATAGACTGGTTACCTGTCTGTCTCTACATGTCTCCCTGTGATAGACTGGTTACCTGTCTGTCTCTACATGTCAGCCCTGTGATAGACTGGTTACCTGTCTGTCTCTACATGTCTGGCCCTGTGATAGACTGGTTACCTGTCTGTCTCTACATGTCGCCCTGTGATAGACTGGTTACCTGTCTGTCTCTACATGTCGCCCTGTGATAGACTGGTTACCTGTCTGTCTCTACATGTCTGCCCTGTGATAGACTGGTTACCTGTCTGTCTCTACATGTCGGCCCTGTGATAGACTGGTTACCTGTCTGTCTCTACATGTCAGCCCTGTGATAGACTGGTTACCTGTCTGTCTCTACATGTCAGCCCTGTGATAGACTGGTTACCTGTCTGTCTCTACATGTCGGCCCTGTGATAGACTGGTTACCTGTCTGTCTCTATCATGTTCAGCCCTGTGATAGACTGGTTACCTGTCTGTCTCTACATATCAGCCCTGTGATAGACTGGTTACCTGTCTGTCTCTACATGTCAGCCCTGTGATAGAGTCCTGCCGTTGTACCTGTCTGTCTCTACATGTCTCCCTGTGATAGACTGGTTACCTGTCTGTCTCTACATGTCATCCCTGTGATAGACTGGTTACCTGTCTGTCTCTACATGTCTCCCTGTGATAGACTGGTTACCTGTCTGTCTCTACATGTCAGCCCTGTGATAGACTGGTTACCTGTCTGTCTCTACATGTCATCCCTGTGATAGACTGGTTACCTGTCTGTCTCTACATGTCTCCTTGTGATAGACTGGTTACCTGTCTGTCTCTACATGTCTCCCTGTGATAGACTGGTTACCTGTCTGTCTCTACATGTTGGCCCTGTGATAGACTGGTTACCTGTCTGTCTCTACATGTCGGCCCTGTGATAGACTGGTTATCTGTCTGTCTCTACATGTCGGCCCTGTGATAGACTGGTTACCTGTCTGTCTCTACATGTCTCCCTGTAATAGACTGGTTACCTGTCTGTCTCTACATGTCGGCCCTGTGATAGACTGGTTACCTGTCTGTCTCTATATGTTAGCCCTGTGATAGACTGGTTACCTGTCTGTCTCTACATATCAGCCCTGTGATAGACTGGTTACCTGTCTGTCTCTACATGTCAGCCCTGTGATAGACTGGTTACCTGTCTGTCTCTATATGTCTCCCTGTGATAGACTGGTTACCTGTCTGTCTCTACATGTCATCCCTGTGATAGACTGGTTACCTGTCTGTCTCTACATGTCTCCCTGTGATAGACTGGTTACCTGTCTGTCTCTACATGTCAGCCCTGTGATAGACTGGTTACCTGTCTGTCTCTACATGTCATCCCTGTGATAGACTGGTTACCTGTCTGTCTCTACATGTCTCCTTGTGATAGACTGGTTACCTGTCTGTCTCTACATGTCTCCCTGTGATAGACTGGTTACCTGTCTGTCTCTACATGTTGGCCCTGTGATAGACTGGTTACCTGTCTGTCTCTACATGTCGGCCCTGTGATAGACTGGTTATCTGTCTGTCTCTACATGTCGGCCCTGTGATAGACTGGTTACCTGTCTGTCTCTACATGTCTCCCTGTAATAGACTGGTTACCTGTCTGTCTCTACATGTCGGCCCTGTGATAGACTGGTTACCTGTCTGTCTCTATATGTTAGCCCTGTGATAGACTGGTTACCTGTCTGTCTCTACATATCAGCCCTGTGATAGACTGGTTACCTGTCTGTCTCTACATGTCGGCCCTGTGATAGACTGGTTACCTGTCTGTCTCTATATGTTAGCCCTGTGATAGACTGGTTACCTGTCTGTCTCTACATATCAGCCCTGTGATAGACTGGTTACCTGTCTGTCTCTACATGTCTGAAATAAAATCCTGGTTCACTTCAAATCTACTAAAACTCAACTCTGACAAAACTGAGATTCTTCTCGTTGGCACACAATCAATACTCTCCAAAACCAACAATTTCCCCCTCACCATTGACAACTGCTCCGTTTCCCCCTCCCCACAGGTTAAGAGTCTGGGTGTCATCCTCGACAGCACACTTTCTTTCCAATCTCACATCAATAACATCACTCGGTCTGCTTACTTCCACCTACGCAACATCAACCGCCTCCGCCCCTCCCTTACTCCCCATACCACTGCTATCCTTGTCCATAGTCTCATCACTTCCCGCCTGGATTACTGCAACTCCCTCCTCTCCGGTCTCACCCATAAATCCCTGCACAAACTTCAACTGGTCCAGAATTCAGCTGCCCGTGTCATTACCAGAACCCCCTCCATCCACCACATCACTCCCGTCCTACAGCAGCTCCACTGGCTCCCAGTCAAGTCCCGCATTGATTACAAAATCCTCCTGTTAACATTCAAGGCCATTCACAATCTTGCCCCCCCATATCTTTCCAATCTTCTCCATATTGCCATCCCCTCTCGCACACTCCGTTCATCCTCCTCCATTCTGCTGACTGTCCCCCCCGGTCCGTCTTACCACCATGGGGAGCAGAGCTTTCAGCCGCTCTGCTCCTCGGCTCTGGAACTCTCTGCCACCCGAAATAAGGAACATCAGTACATTTTCACATTTCAAGTCCCGACTCAAAACACACCTGTTTAAGATTGCCTCTTCCCTCTAACCGCGCTTACTGTCCATACTTCACTTTACTCCTGTGTACTTTTGTGGCTTCTTTGTATTTTATTTTTACTTTATTACTTCAATTTTATTTTATTCTATTTGTGTACTGTACATTGTCTTTTATTTTCTGTAAGGTGACCTTGAGTGACAGAAAGGCGCCTATGAAATAAAATGTATTATTATTATATCAGCCCTGTGATAGACTGGTTACCTGTCTGTCTCTACATGTCAGCCCTGTGCTAGACTGGTTACCTGTCTGTCTCTACATGTCTCACTGTGATAGACTGGTTACCTGTCTGTCTCTACATGTCAGCCCTGTGATAGACTAGTTACCTGTCTTTCTCTACATGTCCCCCTGTGATAGACTGGTTACCTGTCTGTCTCTACATGTCAGCCCTGTGATAGACTGGTTACCTGTCTGTCTCTACATGTCGGCCCTGTGATAGACTGGTTACCTGTCTGTCTCTATATGTTAGCCCTGTGATAGACTAGTTACCTGTCTGTCTCTACGTGTTGGCCCTGTGATAGACTAGTTACCTGTCTGTCTCTACATTTCAGCCCTGTGATAGACTGGTTATCTGTCTGTCTATACACGTCAGCCCTGTGGTAGACTGGTTACCTGTCTGTCTCCACATGTTGGCCCTGTGATAGACTGGTTACCTGTGTGTCTCTATATGTTGGCCCTGTGATAGACTGGTTACCTGTGTGTCTCTATATGTTGGCCCTGTGATAGACTAGTTACCTGTCTGTCTCTACATGTCAGCCCTGTGATAGACTGGTTATCTGTCTGTCTATACACGTCAGCCCTGTGGTAGACTGGTTACCTGTCTGTCTCCACATGTTGGCCCTGTGATAGACTGGTTACCTGTGTGTCTCTATATGTTGGCCCTGTGATAGACTGGTTACCTGTGTGTCTCTATATGTTGGCCCTGTGATAGACAAGTTACCTGTCTGTCTCTACATGTCAGCCCTGTGATAGACTGGTTACCTGTCTGTCTATACACGTCAGCCCTGTGGTAGACTGGTTACCTGTCTGTCTCCACATGTTGGCCCTGTGATAGACTGGTTACCTGTGTGTCTCTATATGTTGGCCCTGTGATAGACTGGCGTCCTGTCCAGGGTGTACCCTGCCTTCGCCCAATGACAGCTGGGATCGGCTCCAGCCCCCGTGACCCTGAATACAGGATAAAGCGGTAGCGATGCTACCTAACTTCTGAAGTGGCTGCAAATTTTATTCAGATATTACAAAGCACTCCTGCCGAAATTTTACCAGCACCCTGCGATTTTATCACTGACAATTTTAACAATAAGATAAAGTCAACACTGGACTCAGTGGCTCCACCTCCACCTAAAACAATTAAAATAAGACCTACACCACCATGGAGAACCGAGGACATTAAAAACTCAAAAGGGAATGCAGGAGTGCTGAAAGGAGATGGAGGAAATGCAAGTTAACTGTTCACTATAAAATTTTACGTCAACACCTCAAAATGTACAATAACGCAGTCAAACAAGCAAGTATCTCCCACTTCCAAAAATTGATCACTGATCATAAAAATAACCCCAAATTTTTATTCTCCACAATCGATCTTTTAACAAACACAAATTTTAAAAAATCCTCTAAGACACCAGATAACGTCCTTTGCGAGGACTTTGCAGACCACTTCAGAAGAAAAATCGATGACATCAGATCCAGTCTTTTATCCCAACAGCCTTTAACACCTGGATCATTGCTTTTACCTGAGGAAACACTGGAGAGCTTTGCCCTGGTTGATGCGAGGACACTTGGTCGAGTTTTCTCCCAGGTAAAGCCCACAACCTGCCTTTTAGATCCAATTCCCACACCGTTTTTTAAAACACTCTATGGATTCCTTGAGGAACAGCTGTTGTATTTGGTGAATTGCTCTCTTCAGACGGGTGTCTTCCCCACCTCCTTTAAAACGGCGGTGGTGAAGCCCCTTCTGAAGAAGAGTGATTTAGACCCCAATGTCTTAAATAACTACCGGCCTGTATCCAACTTACCATTTTTAAGTAAAATTTTGGAAAAACTTGTTTTTAATCAAGTAAATGATTTCTTAAACTCAAACCATATTTTAGAGACTCATCAGTCTGGTTTTAGGAGGAACCACAGTACAGAGACAGCACTTTTAAAGATTTTAAATGACATCAGGTGTAATTTAGATAATCATAAACTCACAGTCCTGGTACTACTGGATCTAACTGCCGCCTTCGATACAGTAGACCATGACATTTTATTAAATAGACTGAGGAACCTGGTCGGCCTCTCTGGTACTGTTTTTAACTGGTTCCCGTCCTACCTTACTGATCGAAGTTTCTTTGTAAGTATGGATACATGTTCCTCAGAAACCCATAAGATAAAGTGTGGGGTTCCCCAAGGGTCAATTTTAGGTCCACTTCTTTTTAATCTTTACATGCTGCCCCTTGGGGACGTCATCAGGAGACACGGCATCAGCTTCCATAGTTATGCTGACGATACACAACTGTACATGGCTGTGTCTCCTGATGACACAGGGCCAATTGATGCCCTTTTTAACTGCATTATAGACATCAAGTCATGGATGGCAGCAAACTTCCTACAGCTCAACCGGGACAAAACAGAGGTTTTAGTCATTGGTCCTGAAGGCCAGAGAGAGAAACTTTTACCAAAGTTACAGGATTTTAAACCCTCAAAATCTATAAAGAATCTGGGTGTGATTTTTGACTCTGAGCTCACTTTTATTCCACACATCAAAAACATAACAAAGATAGGTTTTTACCATCTTAAGAATATAGCCAGAGTCCGCCCGTTTCTCTCTCAGGCCAGTACGGAGGTGCTGATGCATGCTTTTATCTCATGTCGTTTAGATTATTGTAATGCCCTGCTCTCTGGTCTTCCCAAAAAGAACAAGTACAATTTACAACTACTACAGAACTCAGCCGCACGCGTGCTGACGAGGACCAGAGGGCGGGAGCACATTACACCAGTTTTAAAATCGCTGCATTGGCTCCCTGTGCGCTTCAGGATCGGTTTTAAGGTTCTTTTACTAGTTTTTAAATGTCTTAATGGTCTCGGGCCTTCTTATTTGTCTGCACAAATTTTACCCTATCAACCCTCGCGGACCCTGAGGTCCTCCGGTGCTGGCCTTTTAACCATACCACTAGTCAGAGCCAAAACACACGGGGAGGCGGCATTCAGTTACCATGGCCCCCGATTGTGGAACAGCCTGCCGGAGAATCTCAGGGCCGCAGAGAATGTTGATGTTTTTAAAAAGAGGCTCAAGACCCACCTTTTTAATCAAGCTTTTAACTGACTTGTTTAATTCCTTCTATGCTTCTTACATTTTTTATTATTATTCTATTTATATTATCTATTTTAGCTTATTCTGCTTTACTGTTTTATATATTTTATTTATTTTTATTGTTTTATTTATTGGGTCTATTTTACTTTATTTTATACATCTTTATGAATTTTACTGTTTTTGTTGTTTTATTGTTTTATTCCCTCAGATTTTAGCTTTTACCTTTTACCTTATTTTACTGTTTTAGCCCCTCGATTTTCCAGTGTTTCCTCCTGGGGGCCTACCACACCGGGGGTTGTTTCTGGTCCAACGTTGGGGGTGCTGTCCTGTGGACGGCCATGGCCCGGGTGGTTGGAGAGCTCTACACCGTGGTGTGGAGCCTCCTGTCTGCCTGGGCTGGGGTGGTCCCTGTGGCGGCGCCCCCTGCAGGCATGGACCATGATTCCTCGCGGTGTGTACGGCCCCCAAAGGTAGCTTCTTCCTCACCTCAGATCTCGATGCCCAGCCATGTCTCCTCAGCAACAGTGTTTGTGTGTGGGTGTGTATTTGTGTGTGTATGTTTATGTGTGTGGTTGTGTATTTGTGTGTGTATGTTTATGTGTGTGGGTGTGTATGTCTCTGTGTATCTCTGTCTATATATTTGTGGGGGTGGGAGGTTTTGGTTTCGTGGTGTTCTTTGTTGCTCACATCTTGTTTTGTTTTTGTTTTGTTCGCTTTCATTTTTTGTGAGGCACTTTGTGCTACTATGTATGAAAAGTGCCATATAAATAAAGTCTGATTTGATTTGATTTGATTCGATGGATGGACGGTTTGACTACCACTAAACTAAAGGTGTTCTAGTGTTTAAAACAATGCTTCTCAGTAGTCTCATTTAGCCATGTACTAGCAATGGCAAAACATCATGAGTGGGGTTATTTGCTGACATATTTTATCTTGTAGAACATAACGTGAAAAATCTCTTAAGCTTGTGTTCAACACTGACCTTATTTCAGATGCTCAGGAATTGCAAAATTGTTAACTTACATCCTGATTTTCGGACTCATTCCTGCAACACTTTATACACATCTCCAAAGCGTCAGCAGACTTGGTTTAAGCTCATTGGAAATGCATTCAAATGTCCAATTGGTTTTGAAAAGGGTTTATGCACCGTGACATAAAGAACTTCCATTATAATATGATGTACATATACCTTTACATGTTACTAGTCCAGCAATTGAAAGATGATATATACACGCTCAGTGAATCTGTTCTTTGTGGCGTAGTTCAACCAGATGAATTCTGCTAAAAGCTTCCAACCCTTATTGATTCTTCCACTTTACTACACTTCAGTGATGAAGGAAAGGAATAGGAAGAGATGGCTTGGTTATTAGGCATCACAGTATTGAAGTGTTTTGTGTACAGATATTGCATGTTTACTGTACAACATCATTCATGTGAGAAAACCTAAAGTATAATTTTAAAAATAAACAAAGCATATCTCCTCTTAATTCCTCGGAGGCTGACTCCTTTCCAGGGATTTCAGGGTTTTTTTTGTGAGAGCTGTTATATTTTCAGAAAATATGTGTAGGTTGTCCAAGTTAGCTGAGTGTGTGTGTAGTCAAAGCCGTGGACCACATAAAGACTCAACTCCACATCTACAGGTCTTATCTGAACAGAACCAGATGGTTGTGGTTTGTCTGTTCTCTGAAGAAAGAAACTGAGGATGTTTTAATGTAGATGAGGAAAGAGATTGTAGACTGAAATAAATTAAGCCGATAAGCCAATGAGTGATAGCTTTATACTTACAGGGTTTATTACCAGTGATCATGAATGTCACATGACCATGTTGGAGGAGTTGATGAGCACATTTTGTCTCTATTTTGTCACATTTTCCCGGCTAAACATTGTGGATAAACCACTATATTGCCAAAAGTATTCGCTCACCTGCCTTGACTCATTTGAACTTAAGTGACATCCCATTCTTAATCCATAGGGTTTAATATGACGTCGGTCCACCCTTTGCAGCTATAACAGCTTCACCTTTTCTGGCTTTCCACAAGGTTTAGGAGTGTGTTTATGGGACTTTTTGACCATTCTTCCAGAAGTGTATTTGTGAGGTCACACTGATGTTGGAGGGAAGGCCTGGCTCTCAGTCTCCACTCTAATTCATCCCAAAGGTGTTCTATCGGGTTGAGGTCAGGACTCTGTTCATGCCAGTCAAGTTCATCCACACCAAACTCTGTCATCAATGTCTTTATGGACCTTGCTTTGTGCACTGGTGACCAGTCATGTTGGAACAAAGTTGGGAGCATGGAATTGTCCGAAAAACAACCCCACACCATAATCCCCCTTCACCAAACTTTACACGTGGCACACTGCAGTCAGACAAGTACCGTTCCCTTGGCAACCGCCAAACCCAGACTCATCCATCAGATTGCCAGATGGAGAAGCGCGATTCGTCACTCCAGAGAACGTCTCCACTGCTCTAGAGTCCAATGGCGGCGTGCTTTACACCACTGCATCCAACGCTTTGCATTGCACTTGCTGATGTATGCTTGGATGCAGCTGATCGCCATGGAAACCCATTCCATGAAGCTCTCTACACTGTTCTTGATTTAATCTGAAGGACACATGAAGTTTGGAGGTCTGTAGTGATTGACTCTGCAGAAAGTTGGTGACCTCTGTGCACTATGTGCCTCAGCATCCACTGACCCCTCTCCGTCATTTTACGTGGTCTAACACTTCTTGCTGAGTTGCTGTCGTTCCCAATCACTTCCACTTTGTTCTAATCCCACTGACAGTTGACTGGAATATTTAGGAGTGAGGACATTTCACGACTGGACTTGTTGCACAGGTGGCATCCTATCACAGTACCACGCTGGAATTCACTGAGCTCCTGAGAGCGACCCATTCTTTCACATGTTTGTAGAAACAGTCTGCATGCCGAGGTGCTGCTTTTATACACCTGTGGCCATGGAAGTGATGGAACACCTGATTTAGATTATTTGGATGGCTGAGTGAATACATTTGACGATATACTGAATGTCAAAACAACATTATGAAGAACTGCATGGAGTCCTGGCAGTGGCCATGCTTGCTGAAAACTGACCTATAGCCTGCCACTGCCATGAACTTCTACCCCTCCCACAATACAGGGTAATCTGCACCACACCTGACAGCAAACTAGCACAACAAACACAAATACATCAGAATATACCTAGATTATACCAATATAAAGTATTCTCACTGCTCTTATTTGATTTTAAAGTCAATCCTAGCAATCCTGACAAACAAACTAAAGTCCCAGACACCCCACACCAATCAACAGGTGGTATCTCCTGGAACCTTTAAATATGTGCTTTGTTTCGCTAGGGACTCTTTTGCCCAGAACACCCTGAAGAGGAGACACAACAGGTGAGTGAACTTTCATCCAAACATTACACAGTCAGCCACAAATCATTAAACTAACATGTTGTATGTAGTGCTTTATACAATTCCTTCATTAATTAACTGAGACAAAGTTAATGTGCAGGAAGCCTTTCACCACTGAGGAGGTGTCTACTTAACATCAGCAGATGTAACAATTTCAATAAAACAATTAAATCTCTTAGCTTAGTGTGACTTATTCTATTAACTGTTTACATTGTGCTACACAAAGTGGTAATGAAAGGACCTTCATTACAAATCAAAACAAGAACTAAAAAATGAGAAGTTTTCAAAGAACATACAATCCTTATTTTTCTTTTGATAAAGCAGAGAAGGCAATTAATAAATCACATCTTAGAAGACAACGGTTCGAAACATGCATGAAACATGAACAGCATTAAGATATCCTCATTCTATCTGGGAATACTATAATTTATTATAAAGATAAATATAAATGTCAGGTTAAATTTTGGGGAGAAAAGCAATAAGTAAAGCAACTACAGAAGGTTTGCTGATGCTGTTTTTCTATTCTAACATCAGAGTTACTCACAGGTCATTTCTTATAAGTGCAAGTCCAAATCAAGTCTGTAATGGTTGTAATGTCTGCTTAGAAAACTGCATAGTTGTATCTCATGCTGGTTCAGACTACGCAGTGTCAGCCCCATTCTAAGATAAGGAAAGATAATTGTTTTATACCCTGTGATGTTTCATAGTAGTCTGGGATGAAAGTCTTGCATGTTTGATTTTTTTTATTTTATGTTCCATCACTTTGACCAATAGGAGCACAACAGTTAACACTGGTGAATGTGGAATTGTTAAATGGATAAAAAAAATGTATCGAGCTTTGCCAACAACACTCTTTGTTGTTTTCTCGAGGGACTATCAGGACAGAGTGAAGAAAGGTGAGAAATAACAGACGTACCGGTGAGTAGGCTCCTGTCCTGGATCCCTTCCAGATGTCCTCACACACCTTATGGAAGATGACCAGCGATGATTGATCAGGGAGCCACTTATAGCTCATTATCAGGCCAACTCACAACAAGACTTTATGACTCTATAATTGCCTAATCTGACGTAATGGCCATCATACCCGACCCAAATATTGTGTAGTCTTAACCAGGCAAAAGGAATTCAAAGCATGCACAGTATCATCGCTACTTAATCTTTTCACATACATTATCTGTGTTGTCACAACACTGGAATTCCTCATTTTAAAAGAGTACCTTGGAAAATATTGAAATCTGTATTGAATATAATATTACCAATACTACAGGGAATTCAAAAACTATATATTGAGGGCATAAAATTTTAAATATTTTGCAGAAAGAAAATCTGGTTCACTTTTAGAGAAAGTTGATCATCAACTGTCTGTCAGACAAGAGGTAGCGTGAGAAAGTGTTGAAAATGTTTTGGTATATTGTTTCATTGTCACCAGTTATGTGTCAGAAATAATTTAGTTACAGATAAAAAATGATTTGTCTAGTGGAGACGATGTAACTGTGTTACTGGCGTGTCATCTTCCTCTTCTTTCTTTGTCTGAACTGTGTCGACAGTGAAGGGCAGTCTGCTCTGCAACTACATAGATCAGATCCTATTCACTCACACTGACCTATGACCTCTTTTGACAGACTGTCAGGCCAAAATAGACTTAGACTGAAGATCTAATGGACCCTGGTTTGATTGTGGCTTTTGGCAGACGGTGCTATTTTTGCTCGAGGGGATAAATAAACAGTCTATCTATCAAAGTCTCACCCAAACAAGCCAGGGCAGAGGCTCGTCTACATGCATGTGAATGTTACTGTGTCTGTGTGCTTGCAAAGTTTAGCAGGTTGACATGTTTGTGTCTCTTTTTTCACCTCTTAGGGTGAATAAAGGTAAATTAAAATAATAACCCATGTAATGTTTATTTGTATACAAAGACTTTAATACAATCCAATTAGATATGTATTGGACTAGACTAATGCTCATAATAAACTTATACAAGTGATATAACTGATCGCACAATTTCAACATAATTATGAATAAAAACCATGAAATTATGTGTGTCTTGAAAAACACTGAAGAAAAAAAAATGCCTAGATGTGAATACTTTCCACAAAAAAGAGAATTTGCTTTGGTGTTTTGGTGAGTAACAGAAACGTTAAAATGTAAGCAAGTATTGCAAAAATCGAAGTAAAATACAATAATATAATATGATATAATTTAATATGATAATAAATACTACAAAACAATTTACAATATATCTCAGTTAAATGAAAAGGCTTTGCTGTTTAAAGAAAAATATCTTTGGGTTTTGGACTGTTGGTCAGATGAGCATTCTTCAGTGTTTTCTGACTTTTTATAGTCAAATGATGAAATGATTAAACAAAAAGGTAATCAAAATTATATATTTTCTGACAGTTCTACTATTTTTGGTCTGCCCTCCCAAATGTACTCGTTTTTTTTTTTTTTTTGTCATGGTTTACTTTTTTACAGTTTTTTACGATTGAATAAACACTAAAATCTAAAGTGTTGCCCAATTATCAAAACCTTACACTCAAGGAGCAAAACTTGGCCCCAGATTTGCACCACTGTAAGCACAATGAGTCCGTTCACACTTTGTGCAAAACAATACACACCGTGATTTGAAACACTAACACACACGTCTATGCATCAGACACAGAAGTATATCAAGATGTCACTTCCTTGCAATTCTAAAGCACTGACTGTCAAATTACCACACCTATGAGCCAGTTGATTGAACACTGCCATCAGGTGTGCAAACACAAGATTGCTTAATTGTAGACACACCAATCAGGTTTAAGCACTATAAAAATGCAGCAGGTGAGTTCACCAAGCTTAACCAAAATGGAAGGAAGAGGAAGAGTGAGGATGAGAGGGGGAATCGGAGAAGGAGGAGAAGAAGGAGGCAGAGGCCGTGCCAGAGGCCGTGGCCGAGGAAGAGGAAGAGGAAGAGGAAGACCTCAAGCAGGAGTAGGTGAAGCTCAAAGGAGAAGAGGTCCAACTTTAAGCAATGAAATTCGCGCAACTCTTATGGACCATGTTGTGAACCATGGATTGACGCTGAGGGAGGCTGGACTGAGAGTCCAGTCAAATCTCAGCAGATTCACCGTGGCATCTGTCATAAGGGCATTCAGACTGGAAAACAGGTAAAAAAATGACCTGTTTACAGCTTCTTACTGTATGCACCCCATATCAGCACTTTTGATACCCCTTCCTGTGACATTTTACAGTAGGTTACATGTATTTTGATCTACATAGGATTGAGGGTCGAGTACAACGAGGAGGAAGGGCTCCCATTTTCACACTGCAGGAGAGGGAGATTGTGAATATGGTTTTGGCAAATAATGCCATCA
>CM056829.1:22329600-22364600 GCA_029853015.1 Chelidonichthys spinosus | reverse complement strand
TGAATCCCAAGTCAAGAGTGAGAAATGGCAGTGAAAGCGTTCCACCTTCAGCCGTCTTGATTGTAACCGGTCTTCAGCGTCATCCTGGTGTGGGACGGTTCCCTGCCCTGTGCAGGGCCTCAGCAAACCGACATGGAGATTTCAACACTTGTTGAAGGCTGTGTGTGTCAAACAGTAGAAGAGAAAGAGGAAGAAAAAGGAGAAGAGGACAGTTTCACAGAGAAGGAAATCCAAAAGGCCCAACCCAGGACGACCTCAGACACGGCTGAAAAGACACAATACACCTCCCTAAAATTTGTATGAATTGCTATGCGATGCATTTATGCTGTCCACGTGCTGTTTATCTGCTCCCCTGACTGAACAGGTTCAGTATGTTGTATAAAAGACACAATTTGAACATCAGATTCAGGTTCTGTTGCTTTGCATTTGTGACTTTTTGGGACAAATTGCTGCTGAAGTCTTTTTAATTCCTGAATCTTTTAACTTTTTAACGCCTGCTTTTAAAAAAACAAATATATGTTTGAAAACATAAACCAACAGTTGGGTCCCCACCAGCTGTCGTCGGCAGGCAAACGTTGGCCTCCCCGACGACTGGGGAGAGGGAGGAGAAACTAAAGTGTTTTGAAACGCACTTTCACTTCCTATGGTTGAAGGTTATTTTCATCCTCTTGGTTGAGTTTCTCTTTTTTCTCTCCATCATCTTATTCCTACGGGGAAAGGCAGCGGCTCACAGACTCAAATGTAACGGCCGAGTTTGGACTCAACTCAACTTCAGTTGTCTTTGAAAAACAGGCAGAGCTCGATTTTTTTTTTTTATCCTGATGTGTGTTTTTTCAAAAAAAGATCCCAACTGCAACCAGCAAAAACATATTTGAGGAAGAAATTCGATAGAATTTTTCAATAATCCATCTGAAAATTAGCGATGGCTCAAAATTAAAGTTATGTCAGGTTACATCAAGAAAGATGTTAATTAAAATATCTTGCAATAGGGCTTTTTTGGCCTATCTGGTCAGTTTGAGCCACGAATGTCCCATCTTTTTTTGAGTCCAGACACTGATGAGTCATCATGTTTTTGCAATTTATTTTTCTCAACATCTTGTTCACCCACAGGATATTCAGGAACTTTTATTTTTTTCTTTAAACTAAATAGTTATTAATAGTTATTTCAATCAGGATGGCCTTCAGGCTGAATTTTCTTAGTGCACGTCTGGGTTCGTTTCTTAAAGTCTTCAATGTGACAGACAAATTTGAACCCATAATATGTTCAAAACAAAAACTTTGTTTGTGTTGTGTATTTAGTTGTAAACATTTTGGCTTTTTTAAAAAAAGGAAACAAGATGGAAATCAGACCATCTGGCAAAGGTTGATGGAGGTTTAGGGAGAATAGATGAGAATCTCAAGGGGCAAATATTCAATGTACCGTATGGCCTTTTGCACCGTAAGAAGTGGTAAGACTTTACATTAAGTAGACACTCATCAGCATTAATTGATGCTCAACTAATGCCCAGTTCATCCTGAGTTAATGTAGAACTCATGTAAGACTCATGGAGGATTCAGCCATGAAGGAATGGTTACTCCATCAGTAACTCATCAAAAGTCTTAATTACAGACGGAGTCATTCATGGGAATCTTTTACCAAGAAGCAAACTGTTAGTCCTTCTTCCTTGGATCTTATGTGACTTGAGCTAAGGAAAGTTGCATACATTTTCTGGAGACTGTAACAGAGATGTGGTTTGAATTTGACGGATCATTTTTCATTTTTGAGACAACCTTTGTTGTACTTAATACACATTTGTTTCCACCTGTATGAAACTTAAACTTTATTTTCCAATTGTCATATAAAGTACACACATGAAAGTATTGAGGAGCGGGCTACTGTGAAGCGTCCAGGGAGCAGCTCGAGGTTCAGTGTCTTGCTCAAGGACACTTGGACATGCAGACAGCAGGAGTGCGGCATCGATCCACCAAACCTGTGTTCAAAGAATACCCGCTCTGCTGGGCTGCAGCTGTCCTGTATATGTTGTTCTCATGATGGCTCTGCAGTTTACTGATGTTGTCTTGGTCTCTCTACAGCACTTCTCCGGAGACCAACTGGCTGTTTTAGTTGCTCTGTGTGTGGAGCCACATGTTCTCCGAGGAGCAACTACAACAGACCTCATGCATCCAGCAACCCACCTTCGTAAATGAAAACACATAAACACCCATAAAAGACGGTACTAAGAACAGAATCCCAGCCCACCTTAAAAGCACACTAACACATACACAGAATATATATATACAGTACATACAGTATATACATACCTTAAATACATCCGCCCCAAATCACCAAGACAGTACAGCAGTTCAAAGGTGCACACATCATGCAAACTCCACACAGAAGGCTGGCCTGAACGATGAAAGACCAACAAACATCCATCCATCCATCCATCCATCCATGCATCCATGCATCCATCCATCCATCCATCCATCCATGCATCCATCCATCCATCCATGCATCCATCCATCCATCCATCCATCCATGCATCCATGCATCCATGCATCCATCCATCCATCCATCCATCCATCCATCATCCATCCATCCATCCATCCATCCATCCATCCATCCATCCATGCATCCATCCATCCATGCATCCATCCATCCATCCATCCATCCATCCATCCATGCATCCATCCATCCATCCATCCATCCATCCATCCATCCATCCATCCATCGTCTACCGCTTCTCCTGTATTCAGGGTTGTGGGGGGCCTGGAGCCGATCCCAGCGGACATTGAAGGCAGGTTCACCCTGTTAGACCAACAAACACGATGATGATAAATGTCTTGATATTCAAAGCAGGCCAGCTGATGAGAGGTTAAATGTTTGCTAATTTTTCGACATGAATTAACAAAACTTGTGCAAATGATGTTTATTTGGAAAACAGTATGTGTGATCTTAGTTCTTTAATATTTGATTATAATATACCATTCACTAACCAAACAGTTTTATTTATTCAAGGTGATGGGGCCCATGAGAACCCTTCAAATCCAAACCTATATTTCTAAAAAGGCATCAGTGTCTTTCTCAGTCCGTACAAGGTTGGTTTGCAGAATTATTTCAGAGTATTTCAGGATAAGGTTTTTTTCTTCTTTTCTATCATACTCACCTTCTAATTATGTGTCTACTTCTACGAATCAAGGAATGAATTCATAACAGGTTGTATTCATGTTGTGCTCTTAGTAACCTGACAAGGCCAGCAGCGACTCCTTTTTCAACTGTTGCTGCGGTTCAGGGATGCTGGTTGAGCAACGATGAGAGTCACTCTGCAGCTAAAAGGCTCACTCTGATAAGAGGAGACAAACGAAACGGACTGGTTCAGGTGGCTGTCGCTGTGTGTTGTTATGGTGCTAAAACACGGCAGTGTTTGTCATTTGGACACGGGAAAAGCTTGCTTGTCTCTGGTTGGTCCCCAAAAGTACCACCCTTTCTATAAACACTTTGTACACCCACTGTGCTTGGAAAAAGAGCCTCCTTAAAACATATCTCTTATTAAGTGGCTTGATTTAGTGAATGATTTAATATAATTTTTTTCTTTTAATTTGTCTTGTTTTTCTTACTTGTCTTTCGTGTTTTCAGAGTTCTCTTTTGTCAAATTGATAAAAGCGATACAGCGTCACACGAAAGTGTTTCAACTTGTGTAAATATGCATGTGATTTGCCTCATTTGTGACATTTGCACCGTCGAGCACAAATTTGCACTGACTGCAATAGCATCACACTAAAAAATCATTGTATTAGTTGCAACTGTCACAAATTTGCATCGCTGCCAGTATGAATAGTTTTGATCCACAATATTCTCAGGTGAGCATTTAATATTTTCATTTTGTGTAGTTGTAACGTCCCTGATGCGAAAGGCCTTCATGGCGACTTATTTCGGTAAATCGGAGAATATCATTTTTATGCAGCAGACAGGTCTGACTGATGGGGTGAGTGAAAGCACTAATAATCATCCTTATTACTTTATTGCTTCCAGGAGTGCCTTGTTTCCGGTCTGCTCTGGAAGAAGATCTCTAGAACCTACTGGACTGCCCGCCTACCTGCACATAATCAAGGTTATTGAACATAATTATTCACACATACACATTAATAAACACTCATGTATTTATGAGCACAAACAATGTAAATGCAACTTCAAGAGCCATTAATTGTAGGGTTGTGATTTAAATTCTGGCTTTTCCTGTCCACATGTTGAAGTGTGTTTGTGGTGAAGTGACACTGGATCTCAAATTGCTCTCAAATGTATTTTGTTCCATAAAATGTCACTTCGAACAAAGGTGCAAAAATGTGCTGCAATATAGTTTTATGAATTTGTTCTGAGGTACATCAGCACATTTCTAGAAAATGTCCATTTGAAAAGGCAATTTCAGTTCATGCAAGGCAAGTTCATTTGTACAACACCCTTGAACAACAAGACAATTCAGAGTGCTTTATATGAAACATAAACGGCATAAAGAAAAGAATCATAACATTTAAGACAGGATTTGATAGACTACAATAAAATAGAGGACAAAAGATAAAATAGAATAAAACACATAAAGAGAGCAACATATGAATGGTTCCAAATAACTCCGAAGTAAAAAGAGGAGTGGCTTGCCACTTAAAAGAGAACAGGTCATCCACCTTAAAGGTCAGCCCACCTTAAATGAGCCTGAGTTATTGCTAACTTTGGGGCTAACCCCCTTTCATGTTAATTAGCAGCTGCTAACAAGACACAGGAACTAAGGAGTTTCAAGCATTTATTCACTGAAAGATAAACTGTACACACACACACACACACACACACACACACACACACACATACTGCTATACATTCCCAGCTACAATGTTACTGATGACCTGATACGCATCATCTCATGACATATCTGGACCGGACACTCGTTAACGTCAGGCTGGGCTTGCAACACACTGGCGGAAACCAGGACAGAGTACGCCAGATAAACACAGCTGACAATTTCACAGCTAAACTAATTGATGGCAAGTTACTGGGAAAGCAGCTGCATGTGCCCATGACAAGAATCAATCATGGCCGCTGACTCTCCCAGATGGTTGGACTGGGGACAGTTGCATGTTTTGCGTATACATTGCAGCTAGTGATTAATTATGGATTGGACCTGTTTGTTATGGTAGTTGAGTGGCTTGTTGGGCACTATCATCACAACCCTGCATGCAAGGTCAGTCAGCTGATCATTTAAAATGTAATGATTGGTTAAAGATGGTTGGTTACTGGTCAGGGGGAAACTTTTGAAATTAGCATCTCTATTTCACTGTTAATTGTTCATTTTTGGCTCCATTTTTTCTCTTTGTTTCATAGAAGACAAATGAGGCACATCCAATAATTTATTTGTTCAATGCCTCAGATCAGTGCTTATGTCTGGACCATAGTCACCTGATTGTTATGTAAATCTGTGTGTCGTCTTGATAATTATGGTCACACCGTTGTTTTCTGTAATTTCATCTAGTGGGAGCATGAAGGTTTTGAGCAGAAGAGGCCTGAGAATGGAGCCTTGGTGGAATCACTTTAGTACACTCAGATGATCTGGAGTTCAAAGCAGCTGAGATCCAGAACTGCTTGGACTGAAACTTTTTCACTGTCTGACTTTAAGTGGATGCCATTGAAGACCTTAATGAGCAGCAGGGATATGCACAGACATTTCTAACCTGAAATTGTTTTTAAATGGTGCATATTGGACACCAATTTATACATGGAAAGTATAAAATATATATCTAAAAAAGTATGCCACTAGTGAGTCCTATCTCTTCCTTGCTGAACAAATTATTTCAATTATTTTAACTACCAACTATATTTAAAAAAAAAACAAATATCTGTACTTTATCTGTTATCCCTCTCCCGGTGGCAGGTCTGCTCACTCTGCTTGTCCCCGCCTCCTCCTCTCCTGATCACATCTGCTGACAATCATCCAGGCAACACTCACTCCTGAACCATGCTCTTTTGTATTTTTGCTTTGTGGTTTCTTTTCTACCTGCAGCCTCGACTCCTGAGCTCTGTACTACGAAGCAGGATTTGGGGTTTTGAACAGTGGTTCACTTCTTACCCGGGCAGATCACCATGGCAACTTATTCTGAACACCTCACCTGCTCTGGAGCAGGTAATGCTCCAAAGCTAATTGATCAACTCTTCATCAGCACCGCCTACTGACCAATTAAAGCTTGATGCATGGGTCGTGAGATAATATTACATAAATAAGAAGGCGAAGTTATAATCCTAAAAGTAGCACAGTATAAAGTGCCAAATGCAGAAAGGGCACTGACTGTGTGAATGTGTAAATGAATACTGCCACATATAGAGCTCCATAGATCGGACTATAATTGGCTTCATGTATGTATTGAATTAATGTGTTATATGTATTCTTATGGTGTGGATGACAATGTTTGAGCTTTATTCTTTCTGCCGCGGCGATGTAAATCAGTAGGCCTATATATTCTCTCGTAATATATTCATATCATATATTCTCTTGGTGTCAGCTTCTTCAGCCGTCTGTTGCAGTGCGTTTGATTCGTGCCTTATAGTCCTGCAGGCTGCATGCATTCCCCTGCCTTACTTACTGCTACTTTTATGTTTACTGTGGTTGATTATAAAATTATGGAAGGAAACCTTCTTACCCCTTTGAATTATGTTTTTACATCCATGCGATTTATTTTCTCCAAGTCAGTTTCACACTGCGGAGGTTGTAGCTGAAATAATTAGTCTAAACTTGTCCTACATGCAATATTTTCCAAAAGTTGCATTTTCTATTCTATCAGATACATCTAAGCACGACATTCATTTAATGTAATACACAAACATAAATATGGTGATCAGGATGGGGCTGTTATGTGTCTGTTAAAAGTCACACAGTCAGTGATTTTTTGCCAGCTTTCCTTCCTGCATTTAGCAGTTTAAACTGTGTTGCTTTTAGTCTGTAAGTGTTTGATTGTTTTGCATTGGACATTTTTATAGTCATAGAATTAAAAATCAACCATCTTCCCTGCTTTCTGTGTGTTGGCTGCATAGAGTCCTTGGTCAGGGAGGAGCAGGAGCTTCAGTCTGATCCAGGTGATGCCACTCCGTCAATCTCTCATCTAAGGCCAGACAGGGCCGATCAGGACCTGGAATCAGCACAAAAAGTGTGTCACTACCTCAAACCCCGCTACATGCATGCACATACCTATAATTGTTCCCAGCCCAGGAAGGGAAGATTGCCATCCCGATCTTTTCAGCTTCACCCCAGCCGTTGTCGCAGATTCTGGAAAAAGACTCACTTCGCCCTTCTGATGTCTGCAGAGGAGAACCAGCAGTTAGCAGGTCACCACCACAGAGCAGGTCCCACATACCAACCAGGTCAGAAAGTTTGGTTATCTTCCAAAAATATCCCTCTCAAGACTGAGTCCTAGAGGTTCCTGGAGCCATTTCTAATAGACTTGTCAATCAAACAATACCATGAAGTTAAAACTGCCTGCTACCTTGAGAATACCCCCGTGTTCCACACATCCCGGCTTAAACCTCTTACCTCCAGATAGTTGTACTGTACTGGGAGCAGCCGTTTTCCTGCAGCCTTTTCCTTTTCTTTCTTATTTCCCTCTCCCTGTGCATCCCGTCTGTCTCTCCTCTGTGAGTGTCTGTCCTCCTCAGAGCGTGGCTGGCAGGTCTGCTCACTCTGCGTGTCCCCGCCTCCTGCCTCCACGCTGCCAATCAACCAATCAAGACTCGCTCTTTGTATTTTTGCCTTTGATCTTATGTATCTGATTGTCTGCTCTCTGTCTCATCACCTGCACCTTTTGGATCATCTGGATTCTTCTGTAGCACGTCTTCCCTCTCATTAAATCACTGCTGATTCTTTTCTCCTGCCTCCATGTCTGAGTTTAGCTATTCAGGTTGCCGAACATCCATTTATCTTCCAGTGCTTTCCAGGATGTAGACATTTCTTTCCATAAATAAGTATCAGGATGAACAAACATGATGAACCCATCAGTTCAATGGAGTGATGTTCCTCTTTCAGGCTGGTGAGGAGGCTGTGTTAGGGCGTGTTCTCAGCAGCCTGATTTCATGCCAGCTTCCTTATTTTGATGTGAGTACTGTTTCTATAGCAGCCTACTGGCCTGTTTGTATCTGGGCTTGCTCCAGTGATTCCAAGGTTGCGTCTGTCTGTTGGACGGAGGCTGGATGACAGTTAGACACCTCAGCTGGGAATTATGCTGAAAAAAAGAGTTTCTTTAACCCGATCATCTATTCTAGCATAGGAGTTTCTGTTAAAACACAAGGTGATCAAGACCAAGTGGGAAGACATAGAAACTGATGCAGCGAGATCAGAAACCAAAACATTTCAACTAAAGAAACAAACAAAATAAATAGGATCAGATTTGGGTTTGTTGTATTTCAATTGATTTTGAATGTGTTGACTGTCAGTATATGGATGCACTACAGTTTAAGCGTTGGCTTATTTGCTAACTTTATAATTCAAACAACTAAAAATGCTGAATATATTGTAGAATGGAAGTTTGTCAGCATGTGAAAATGTCTTCAACTGGCAGATGGACTTTCTGTTTTTAGGCCTACATTATGTTACCTTTTCAGTTTAGTTTGTTGGTTTGTTTGTCAGCAGGATTACGGAAAACCTACTGGCCCAAAGTTCATGAAACTTGGTGGACGGATGTAGCACGGGCCGAGGAAGAACCGATTCCATTTTGAAGCAGATTCAAATCTTGGGGCAGATGCACATTATTTTTATCTTATGGAAACGGCCTTGGCAGAGGTCAGCACTTGCCGAGTCCCTTTTGAGTTATTGATGTTTTCTTCCAGTTGTTTCTCATGCATTGGTCAATTTGGAGTTTTTGTGCCGTTTTGCTCCCAAACTATATATTTTACTACACATTGTCTATTTGTGTCTGTAGATTTCTCCACAATTAAAAAAAAGACTTAGCATTAGATAATACATAATTCGCAAATTTAAACATGGACACATATTCATATTTATCATTCACAGCCTGGGTTAAAGAATATTTAATTGCTACAATGGCGAAATCGTATTGTTTTTATGGCTGCTGGCAGTATTTACGATTCATGTAGTGATACAAATAATTAAGCAACACTGAAACAAGAATTTGCAAACTGGCTTCATCAAGTGTTCAGTTTTTATTCTGAAATGCAAGTTTGCAAATATTTCATAAGAGCCCAATTTACACATAGAAAGATGCATTTCCAGAAACCCTGTAATGCAGAAAATGTCTTAATGTAAGAAATCAACTAAGGAAGTTTCATGATATTATTTTTTTGGTTTGTTTACCCTTAACAAAGTAGAACATTTCCCTAAAGCTGAACAATTACTTATGGTTTTTGGAGATAAACGTCCATGTAAAACACTGTTATTCGTATATTATTGCTGTCACGTGTCAGCTTCTCTCTCTGCCTGTATTGCACCAGCTGCATGAGACTGATCCGATATTTTTCTGAAAATCGTGATATAGGCTAATAGATAAGAACACTAAACAATCACGATAACTTCTTTAATGGTGACGGGTTAGCTCTTTACTTTGACGAAGAGATCCACAAACAGAGTGTTTCCAATGGTAAGGGGTTGTTGCTCCTCTGACACTCCTCAGCTCACTTCACTGTTGGTAACACACCCCTTTGACATATCAGGACCCCTCGACTTGTCAGCACGACGCGTTTTTTTTTTGGTCGTTTTTTGACACTTCCTGTTTCTGTGAGCTCGAGCCCCTGCGCGCGTGTCCCGTTGCCTCAGCCCGGGTTAACAGGCTGGCCTGGCGGTGTGTCGCAGCAGCGTAGCCTCTTTATATAGATTTAGGACCGCGGCTGCCGTTGGGAAGGAGATATCGTGCCATTGTAACACCTGCGCCAGACCTTCTCGTTTATTTGAGGAAGGAGGAAATGGGTCGTAGCGTCGCGCGTTGAGGGTGCACGAGCGAGGACAGACGAACCGGATTCAAACAGGTGTCCGCTTGTGTCCCATCAGTTCGAGACCGGAGGGGAGGGAGAGGGAAAGCGGGCGAGAAAAAAAAGTGCGTGTTGTTTTTATTTCCCAGGGAATCGAGCCGTCAAAGAGCGAATTAACCTGCTAATTTGAGGACGCGTCGTTTCTTTACGGACGCTGCTGTAATTCAATGGTGACGGAGACCCGACATCCAAACTAGGAGAACCCCGGCGTTTCATATGGGAAATATCGTATTGTAAAACGGAGATAACCGACCGCGCACCTCCTTTCTTTGTTTTTCCCCCCGTCTTTCTCCCTTTCTTTCTCAGAGGAGGAAGAGGAGGTATTAGAAGAGGGGAAGCGGTGACTGACATCCCCCACGGGACAGGCCGAGCGACCCACGCTTCTAACAGGTGTGTCTGAAGAGGGCATCGCGTCCGGCCGGTCCGTGTCTCCTCCCTCCCCGCCTCCCTGTCACTTCTCGTGTCTCATTGTTCCTGGCGAAATTGCATCCAACCGAGGGGGCTGGTTTGGAGTTGAATCGGGCCGTTTTGGCATCCCCCAGTGAGTGCTCCTTTTCCTCCGCTCGCCCTCCTCGCAGAGACCCATCGATGCGTAACAGCGAAGAGGAGGAGGCGCGTGTCCAAACGGCTAATTTAGAGACGTTAATTTGAAAAACCAACGGGACTTTGTCGCGTGCTTCGTGCTTTTCTTCGGGGATGGAGATAATTGAACTGTACTGAAGGGGAGATTTGAAGATTTAGTTAGATTTTTTTCCCAGATTGGAAGCTTTGGACTGATTTCGCCACCTGGTGAAAAGGCAGAAAGCCTCCGCTCGTGCTGTGCTTTCGGCGGCGTTCGCTTGCCGAACCAATTTTACGGGACGATAAAAGTGGGTCTTTTTAAAGGGACTCTCTTGTGTTAACATGACAACGAGAAAGGCCAGCAGTGTGGCGGAGACGGTGACCACCTCCAGCACCAACCACCAGCACCAGAACCAACCGAGTGTCCGGAGTCCCAGCAGCGGCGTCCCGGCAACCGAGGCGGCGGGCGGAGGGGCGGAGATGTTCGGCGAATTTCAGGACTGGTGCCTGCGGACGTATGGGGACTCCGGCAAGACCAAGACCGTGACCCGGCGTAAATACAACAAAATCCTGCAGACCCTCATCCAGGGGGACGAGGAGAACAGCAACGGGGTGTTCATGCACGAGAAAAGCAACAGCCACATCAACGCCAAATTTAAATTCTGGGTCAAGTCCAAGGGCTTCGAGGTCGGCAAGAACGGCTCATCGGACAGACCGGTGCTGTTCGTCCCCATCAAGGCGACGGTTAGTGCATCTTCCTCTTTCACTCTGTGTGCGTGCAAGTCCCGCTTTCATGATGTGTGCGTGTCCAACAGTGAGGTTACCCTTACTTTGCGTAAAGAAACAAGGCGTGTGTGTGTGTGTGTGTGTGTGTGTGTGTGTGTGTGTGTGTGTGTGTGTGTGTGTGTGTGTGTGTGTGTGTGTTTCAGCCTTATAACTTTCCTGGCTCAGTGCCATGGCTACAACAAACACATGTTAGGAGTTTGCACTGGTACTTAAAAAATACAACAACTCATAATCTTTATTTTACCAGCCTGCCCCAACTGACTGGCAGACAATAAACACACACACAGATGTACACAAACATTATACTGACAGTAAAATAAACATTATTTTCCTTATTGGATTCAATGCATTCATTTGAATTTGCATTCGGTTGATAAAAGAAATGACAGGTGGCTACAGTTCACCAGAGCCCAAAGTGATGTCCTCAAATCAATGTGTGTGATTAATTATAATTAAGATGAGGAAGAAAAGGGAAGAACTGGATTTAACAGGCTGCACCCAATAATTCTAGAAATATCTAGAAATTACTAAAATGATGCTGCTGTTATGACAGCTGAATATGAATGACGGTATTTGTGTCTGTAGGCCAGTTTGATTTAGCACCTCTGGGTTTCCTAACTGGAATTTATGGATGTTCTGTGAAATACTTTTTTGACAGATGTTCCCAGCAATAATAAGTCTTTATGACTGAATGTGTAAATTGCCTATTAATTCTTCTTATTTGTACCTTTGCCCTCCTGTCTCTACAGTAATGCCCTTTGACCTGGAGTTTAACTTTTTTCCACATGACCCTAAATTGAACTATTCAAAACTTGCCATTGTTGTTTTAATTCAACTTAAAGTTGATTCAAATGCTTTCTAATTTAGTTTTGCATTACTGTATTTTTTAGAATCCATATATATGACCTCACTCATTTGAATACAAGTCATTTACAAGTACACCTCCCTCTCTTCACAGTGGTATATTTTGTACATGTTCCTTGTATTCTACTTAGTGCTCCAGCGTTAGTTTATCTTCTGCTCATCATCATTCTTATTATGGGGGAGACACCACAGGTGCATAAAGTAGAAAATGAACAAATCACAAATGGATATCACTAGTCTATTACTTATGTTTGTCTTGCGATTTCCCTGAAAATGTTTAAATATGCAAATCCTTATAATACAAAATATGTGCTAATTTTATTTCAACATATTTAATATTAATTTGCATGCATTTTTGTAACAGAAATCTGAACATTGGATGAAGCCAGGTTAAACATTCTTGTTTCATTTTGTTGACTTAGATTTGTGTTTGTTGTGTTCTTGTAGTGAGACAGTCTTTAGTAAGGCGTTGTGGTGATGAACTATCTGAAAGGAAAGTGTTTGTATGCATGCCTTTATGTAACCTCTTGTGTTGCATTCATAGACCATCTAGAAAATCAGAACCTGGATGTCCCGAATAAGCTAATTTCAACCAACAGATGTGAGGTGTAATACTAGTTGAGCAACTGCAACCATAATGTATAATAATGATGGATATTTTATCCACAAGTGTGCAAGTTTTCACATTTTCCTTGAAGTCGACGTCGGCTTTGTCTTCATTATGGAGCATCAGTTAGCTGTTCACTCATCACAGCAAAGTGAAAAATGAACATTTTGTGGTTTACTCTCCAAATCTGTTTGCCAAGGTTGTATCAAACAAAAGAGGGCACCATTAAAATGCCAACTCCATCCATCCATTGTCTACCGCTTATCCTGTATTCAGGGTCGCGGGGGTGCTGGAGCCGATCCCAGCTGTCATTGGGCGAAGGCAGGGTTCACCTGGACAGGACGCCAGTCTATCACAGGGCCGACATGTAGAGACAAACAACCATTCACATTCACACCTACAGGCAATTTAGAGTCATCAATGAACCTATCCCCATCCTGCATGTCTTTGGACTGTGGGAGGAAGCCAGAGAACCCAGAGAGAACCCACGCTTACACGGGGAGAACATGCAAACTCCACACAGAAGGAACCCGAACCCTACCCGAACCCTACCCGGGATTCAGGCCCGGGACCCTCTCACTGTGAGGCGACAGTGCTAGCCACTACACCACTGTGCAGCCCAAAATACCAACTCATAGTCCTACAAATAAGCACCTCATGGTTAATTCTCAGTCTAAATAGTTTTCTGTTATTATACCTATGATTTGGGTAGTGCTGAAACATTTAGTCGATTAATTTATAAGTGGATCAGCAGGAATTTTATCGTCTGCAATTATTGTTTGTCAGTTAGTCGTTGACGTTATTTATCACGCAATAATGAGAAATATTTACTGGTTCCAGCCTCTCAGATGTGAGGGTTGTCTTATTTTATATTGTTTGTTATATTGCGGTGCCACAAGTGTCGTATCCTACCTGTTTCTCAGTTGTTCAGTGTGTCCTCCTCTGTCTTGTCAGTGCTCAGGTCTATTTCCATGAGAACTTTTGCTTTTTTCCATGAGAAAATTTGTGTAGTTATTGATTTAGTGTACAAAAGATGCTGTGGGCAGGGATTGAGATCCTTCTTTACTTTTCAGTTTTCTCTCTTCATTCTCTTTGTGAGTGGCTGGAAGCAGCCATGGCCTACATGTTAGTATTTAAAATCGTAGAGCACTTGTTTACAGTGGAGTGGGACGAAACAAAGATGTGAATGAAAGGAAAGAAAATGGGCTCATTTTGTGATTGCTAAACACTGTTATATTAAGAAATGATTCAGTCCAGTCTGTAGTTTGGATTTAACCTTTATTTAGCCAAGACAATTGAGGTATTGAATCTCATTTTGAAGGTGGGCTAAACCAAGATAGCCATATAAACCTGTCACATAAGCACCACATACAATCACAAATAACATACATAACAAAACAGTAAAAAGTCAAAAGCAACATTAAAAAAAATTCACTTTAAAGAGACAACAGACTTAAAACATTGTCAAGACAAGTACCTTCAGTGCTCAAATGATCCTTAATCCAAGTTTATAAATGAATGTCGTTTGAAATGTCTCTGTAGGTCACACCAAGATAAAGGCCCAAAGCCCTTAAAAAGCACTTTCACCAAAAACAATGCACTCTTGTGAGAACATACCTAATTTGTCTGCACAATCTAATCGTTTTTGGCTTCAGTAGATACCATTGAGGAGGCAGCTTGTGTAATATTGACTACGGAAACATTTACCAGTATTCCATTCTACGGTGTATAGAGAAAACAAACCAACTTTCTCATACAATGCCTGGTAAGCAGATGTCTGGCAGAATTTTTGGATTGACAAAGTATGAGGACAGAAGAGAGCTAGAGAAAAGCAAAGCCATATGCAAGATGTGAAAACTAGACGTAAAACATTGTGAGAACACCACAAATCTCCAAAATCATTTAACCAGACATCAGCCAGATACGTCGTGCCACATTGAACCACACTGGAGTCAAGTTACCGTCACATTCTCTACGTACTCTAAAATAACTGAGGCTGTAGCGATGTTCATATGCCCATACAGCGTTGTTGAAAATCATGGATTCCAACAACTTTTTAATATACTCGAACCACTACGTGTTACCTATTGTGGTACCTGACTATCATCTCTCATGCCATGGTTCATATTGGATTTGTTTACCTACCTTGAGGGTTGCTATGTCTGTGATGAATGAAATGAAATGAATTGATATCGATTTAGAAATTGAAATTGAAACTATCCTGGAAATCAGTAGAGATACCCAGCGCTATCAATAGCAGTTATTTTAGTCACAGTCAACTGAATTATACATAATGGTGTTGTCTGCATAAAAATGCATTGTAACACAGATTATAAATATAATGATACAATATGTCTCAATGATCTGTGGAAAGCTTTGTCTGAATGAAAATCTTTTCTGTATCTGCAGACTCAAATCAGAGTTTGCTCAAAGAGAGGTGAGAAGGCGTTCAGATGATGGTTGGCATGGTTACCATTTGGCTAATTTTACCCTGTCTCATGTAATTTTGTTTTCGGATTAACATCATATTGTAGTCATGACTGGGCTTCCATTTGCAGAGTTTATCTTCTTTAAATCCCTCGCTGTGTGTCTCAGTATTTGCAGCAGCAGGTCTGTTGAGTCTGTTTAGTATCTGAGGATTGGGCTGTTTAGACTACAAAGAGAGAAAGAAAGGTCACCATTAAAACACCGTGCCTGTGTTTTATTTCTTTTATTTCTAAACATAACTGGACCGATGTTGGAAAAATGAGGAAAATTCTCCATAGTGTCCTCAAGAGATTTAGCCGGTCTTCACTTGCTATTATGACCAAGTTTGTTCAGTCAAATCACAAAACACATAATTTTCGCTTCCCTAGTGGTATCTAACAGTGTTCATAGATTTAGCTGGGAGTATGATGGTTTTATTCAGGCAGTCTAACTGCAGTTAGGCCACATGTAGTCCCAGAGTGTAGGTTTGAACCCAAACCTTACCCAGTGCTAGAGAGTTTGATTGGGTTTGGGGCATTGGTTGTATATAAGGAAGGGCATAGTCACCAAGAATTCACCTATTGTTTTGTTGACTTTTGGTTTTGAAGAATTGAGCATTTGGCATTTTGAGCGGTCCTTGGTGTCTGCAAAGACATTTTTAGGTGAACAAAATGTAACAATTATCTTTCATGAACTGAAAACACATTGTGAAAAGGTTAAAGTTCCAAGACGAAAACAGAAAACTCCCAGACTGGATAACATAGTGACCTGTCCATTGCAAGGTAGCCCCGCTCTAAAAAAATACCCTGCTGTATCATCTATTTTGCTTTATCTGGGAACATAATTCACAAAATGCATCATGCATTATTGACAAAGACTTGAAACTAGCGTAACTTCTTGTTACAATGTTAAAATTTTCTCATAGAATTCTATACAATCTGACAATCTGAATCGTCGCCCACTGGTGGCCATTCAAAAGAGTGCACATATAAGGCACCTCAGAATTGGCTTAATTTCGCCTAGTCTGGGGTAAATTTTTCCATACATCTGTGAAAAGTTTCAGATATAGAGGCCCAAGCAATCAACCGACAGGAAAAAAGAAAAGACATATGATACAGGGTGACGGCGGCACCATGCCACCTCACTCATGAAGGATCAACATCATGGTATAGCGTCTGCACCTGCCGAGATTCAAGCAATGAAACATTTGAAATGAAGTACTCCATGTCTCACTGAGGGCTTGTGTGATCTCTCAGTTGCAGACTCCTAAAGAGGGAACATGTTTTCTGGTATGACTATTTATGTCCCAATGCAAACTGTGACGATGGACCTCGCTGGAGCATAAACACATTCTTCTGATTGTCCTGAAGTTCTGGGAATTGTCTTAAGTTACAGGGACATTGGCTTTAGAAAGTAATGTAATGTTTTAATCCTTTATTTTGAGTGACGATGAGATGTGTATCCAAGCTGCAACCCCAACAACCCATTATATGTTGCTTAGGTTTTACTTGAGCATTTAGGGACAGGCCCTTTTGTCTGAGCTGGTATAGTTCTGTAGTTGATAATGGTTTAGGAGTACTTCATTCAATTCAATATGTGTGCTTGCTAGCTAACTTTAATCGCTGCCACACTACACAGTGCTTGCTTATACGACAGTTACTGCTGATAATGTTACCCGACACGCGGTGGTAGCACTGTGTTGTCGCAGAAACTTAACGACCCCAAGGTTATTAACTCTTTCAGCACTCATCGTTAGAGCTTTTTGTGCTGTTAGTATTATAAGTTAGCTGGTTTATAGCCACTGTCCCCTGTGTGGTATCTTAATATATCACTGCTGCTTACCGGTTACAAAGTCCAATCAGAGCCAGCCATCGATCTTGATATTACCGGTTAGCTCCACCTGGGCCACTTACGTGAACTGTAAGCAGCCGAACATTAACAACAAGTGCACACAGAACCTGCTCCTAGCTTTGGATGCAGACGTGATTTGATATCAATGCGTACATTTTAAAGTCTTTTATGAGAGTAATTTTGAGTTGATCTAAACCCAGAGACTTAACAGCCTCATAGTGTTTTTACACTGTTTCAACATGAATGGCAGTGAATGGAGGATAAAACAGGTAGGCAGAGCTCTAATAAAGTATACTCTGCAGACACTGATGTTTTGAAGAGGGGGAATCTCTGCTGATGGAGAGAAATCAGTTAATCAATTAAACTAGAATGGTCCTTTTTAAAGGTATCAAGTGCCGATGCCCAGCCCTGTGTCTCTGTCTCATCTACTACCTGTGGAGTGAGGTGAGAAACACATGCCTGGATGTGTTGAACTACACAGCATCTTAATGCTGTGTTTATGGCTCAAAGCAGCATCCTGCTTTCTTTCTGTCTGCGTCGTGCTGAGAGGCTTATGACTTGACTGCATCAACAGCTGATCAGTGAGAGAGAGAGGATCTCTGAGATGGGAAACGATGGAGAATGAGGATGTATGGAAGAACTGCAGACAAAAGGTTTGAGGCAGATAAGACATAGGAACTATTACTCTCTATTTACAGCCAACACTTTCACATTTAACACAGGTGAGACACATGGCCGTTATCAGAACTGACAGAGGGACCCTATCAGTCAGACTGACAACGAATATGAATTAATAATGAACTGACACTAATTCCTTTCACTGCCACCATTACTCCTTATCAGTGTCATACATAAGCTCTACACCCTCTGATCCCACAGCAGTTTCAGTGCATGTTTGGCTCCTGTCACATTTTACTCACAGTGGCCTCATTTTCACCACAATATACACTGCCTGGCCAGAAATAAGCAAATAGGTAAGTGGATAATTAGTGATTAATGTGTTTGAGCTGGCGACAAGTGATTTAACCCTAACTGATGCAGTGAGTAGCTTCTCTTTTGTGTGGTATAACACAATTAAAAAATGCATACTCTTGTAAAAAAAACTAAAACAATACAGGGAGCCCCACTCGCTATACATATTGAACTATTTAAATATTTTTATAACTAATTACAACCTATCCTGTCCTGTCGTCTCTACTCTGTGTTCAGTATCCTCCAGTTCATTTGAACTTCCACTGAGTTTTTTTATGTGACTGTTGAGCGAGTGAATCATGGCTTTCTAGTTTTGCCATGCCTTGACATTTCAAAAATGTTTTTTCAAATCCAGCCAGGGACTTGTGCTACATTTCAGCATTGTCTCTAGTGCTGTTCTGTCCTTTTGTCACCAAAACAAAGGAAAAGTTATTAAAAATGAGGGTACGTAATTCAAATTCACCCAACTAGCTCGAAAAACTGTCCTGCAGTTAATTTAAGAGGGCACTTTTTAATTAGTTTAATTAGTAGTGAAGTCACCCAGTTTGCTGGCGGGGGTCTTTAATTTAAGGAAAAGGTACATGTACAGTCCACACTAATCTAAAATATTGTAATGCAAAGCCCTGTGTGTGTGTGTGTGTGTGTGTGTGTGTGTGTGTGTGTGTGTGTGTGTGTGTGTGTGTGTGTTGTGTGTGTGTGTATGTGTGTTTATGTATGTATGTATGTATGTATGTATGTATGTATGTATGTATGTATATGCATGCATTATCTGGCCGAATGTCCCAAAAGCTGTTAGAAAATCCCCAAAATATCCTGCTTGTACAATTGTGACACAAATGTGTCCACTAACAGTGACACAAATTCAATATAAATAATAAATAATTATAATTGTGGCTTTTTCCTTCATCTGGTAACTTCTTCATACAGTCCCATGGCACAAAATACATCCATAAAATGCATAAAGAGATCAAACACTTTATACCTTCAGCTCCTTAAGCTCACAGTAGGAGCTCTGATGCAGGATTTAGCGACCACAATTTAATCCACAGCCCTCTGGTTTACCTCTATGTGGCACCGCTTGGACTTAAGGACAGACTTTCATCAATTAGTGATATTGATGACTGCCAGCAGGTCAAATGTTAGAGCCAGATGTTATATAGCATCATACACTTCAACAGCGATGCTGTGGAATAAAGACATATTAACCAATTAAACCATATTCAAGTTGGTCTGTAGTCTGATCTCATGCTTTTGTGAATGACAGTCATGGAAGAAGTACACGGATCATTCACTTAAGTAAAATGACTAAGATCACACTGTGAAAATACTCAAAGTACTGCATTTAAAACCGTACTTAAGTAAAAGTATGTGAGCAATATCATCAAAATATACTTAAAGATGAATATAACTGCTTCATTATTGTGTATGAAAAAGCATGTATTACATTGATAATGCTTTTTACAACTGACACAAGAAGCTTTTTGCTAAATAAACTAGTTGTGCGAATAGTTTATTAAGCTAATGAAACAGGAGAATTTCCTAAACAATTAAAGGAACACTTCATCCTTCAGTTTATCACAAACATTCAACATCAACACATCTGGAGATAAAATGTACTTGATGAAGGGATGAAGACATACTTTTACGTGAAATAAATGCGTGAACAGCAATTTGATACTAAACAAAGTAAGGTCATTGTCAAAATGAATGCAACAGTGGAATTGATGAGTCTTCAGCCATTAATGGGCTCTATTCCATTGTATGCTATTAAGAATGAAATATTTGAGTTATTATTTTGAATAAGGCCAGTCATCATGTTCTCTCAGAAACAGGTTCCCAAACCACATATCTCATGAACCCTTCTGCTTTGTAAGAGGATGTTACTACTTGGGTCTGTCTGTCCTATATCTGAAGCCTTCCCATCTCTTTGTTGTCATCACTGAAGAGAGTTAGCTTGCTTTCAACTTTTTTACCCCTTTGCCTTTTATGGAGAGGACAGCATGAAAGTGAAAGGGGAGAGAGGGGTACAACAGGCAACAGAGGGCAGTCTGTTTGTCAGACTCGAACCTGGAGCCGCTGAAGTGAGGACTTAGCCTCAATACATAGGGCGCCAAGGCTTCAGAGTGAGCTATACGGCACACCGCTTTTATTTGTGATGTGAAGAAATCCCCTCAAATCTGATACTGTTATATGATCTGATAGTTACATGCAATTTCTCAGTAATGGTCCCTGCTATTTAATGTCTGAAGACGTAGAAAGTTTCTGAAGAATCTGAAAAGTGAAGTTTGTCAGTGGAGTCTGAAGCTCCAGCTAAAGAAGGAAGCATTGAGTGGTTTGTTGGGTCTAATAATAGTTGCTATCTAGACAGTGGTGTCAAGTACATGTGATGACTGCTTCCCCTTCCCTTCAATGGCCTCAACCAGAGCCATAGACAGGGGAGGGTTGGACATTTTGAAGAAGAGCCTTATGTGGAATGAGTTGTTTCAGTTGCTCCGTGGATCATGGGTGTATGACTGCGTTTTCTGTTGTGCGTGCATCCATTAGTGCAAATCCAGCTCTTCTAGTGAGAAACCACTGCCCTCCGTGTTGTGTGCCAGAGTGTGCCATCTGTGTTGACTCTCCAGTTTTAAGAGGACCTAGCTTGGTTCAGACCTTTGGATCGCAGCTCACATCACTGTCATCGTGGTGTTCCTCGAAAACTGTGTTGGAAATACAACTGCATGAATCTGAGCTTTTTTTCACAGAATTATGAAGAGGGTCATAATTGCCCTGTGTCAGAGCCAGTAACATTTTGACAGAAAAATGTGTCTGAAAATGGTGCTGACATTTCAGATATGTCAATCATTTCTGATTTGTTAGGGCAAGAGTAACTCCAAAAAGAAAACCGCTAACATGAACAGCATGTTCATGACAGAAGACTGAAAAATGTAGAGAAAATTATTTCATTTTACATTTCTTTCTGATTATCAGACTAAAATGTCTCCTTCGTTGTACTGAAATATTTAATTGGAGGATGAAGCTGTAGGCGGCAAGTTGGCCTCAAAGGATACATACAAACATATGAACAAAATGGTTTTATTTTTGTTTTCTTCCCCAATTTGGAACAACCAACTCCCTTGTTGGTTTGGTAAAGTGTAAACAACTGTGGCTTTCCAGACTGCCTCAGCTCTAGAAAACTACTGATGTTAGCTCTGCACTTTCTCCAGCTGACTAATTTTAAACCGAGAAATTGTATAGGGGTCTTAAATAAGCACTCAATGCTTACATATGTGATATCATGCCAAAAGACTGAAGCTGGGGCAAAACATTAAATCTGGATTACATCTGGATCTATTTTCTATCGAAAATGTGCAAGTGCTGCAGGGATTCTGTATTATTTTAGGCCAGTCAGGGAGTTATCATTGCCCTGGTTCCCTCGACAAAAAGCCAATGAGATTTTTTAATGCCTAAAATAAGCTCTGTTGCAAACAAATGTTTATGATAGTGAACGTTTTGTTCAGCAAGATGACCATTTTACAAAGAACCACTTTAATGATTTTTTCAATACAATTGCCTTTAAAAGGTGGGACTAGGGTTCAACGTCATGATGTTTAACAGTAGTTTTTTGCATTTTGTAATTTATATACATTAAAAATACATGAAAACATTTGTATTAATTTAATTAATTTGATGTATTGCCCAGGACACGGGAATAATTGAGCAGCATTGTTCTTGTATTGCTTGGTAGCGAGCCTTAATATAAGGGAAACATGTAAGATCAGATTCTCATAACTCCTGTAGAAAAATGGGGGACCAGTCAGTTGTCTTTGTTGTATGACCCAGGGCAGCTGCAGGTACTGGACCCCAGTTCCAAGAAGTGGTGCCTCAGCAGTTTTTATTCCAGTGTTTTCTTCCCTAATATATCACAACCAGTCCAATCATCTCTTTGCGTCTCTGCGCTAATTAGCTGTACTTATCTCTTTGTAAGGAGGTGACTTTATTGTATTCGCTTCCAGACCTGGGAACAGTTACTCAGTGGGGAAGAACTGGTGAAGTCCCAGAGACTCTCAGACACTTCAGTGGAACGCTGAACAATACTTTCTCTTTCATCCTGGTGTTTTAGTTGTACTTTCAGAACCCCTACATTTATGATGAGTGTTTTCTCCTGCTGCTCCAGATTAGTTTTGTTGCAGGAGGATAACACCCAAACGGCTGAAACGTTTACTGTGATTTCCTCTGCAGAGGGTTGCTGTCTCATTCAGGGAGAATTCGACAGACGGAACTGTCTTGACTTGGAGATGATACCTATAAACCAGACTTCACTCTTATCAGCACCATAGTGAGATGGGAAATGGTATGTTTAGGTAAACGGATGGATGAATGAAACCTCTGTGTTTTCCCTCTGTCCTCCTGTTAGCAGCGACAGGGACAATTTTTCCTAATGTAGAACCATGAGAGGAGGAGGAGGGATTCTGGAAGAGTGCTGTCCTTTGCATCTGGGGGACTGACGGTCTGTGTGCGTCTGTTGAAGGAGGGACAGCTTAATTGGGGTGGCCTCCACTATCAGGCCTCAGTGATCTCTGCTATCTCAAAGAGCCCCTTATTCTGTCATTATAAAATCCCCAAATTGACAGGAATTGGTTGGGCTCTGGTGTGTGTGTATGCATGTGTGTCTGTGTGTGTGTGTCCTACCCTCACTTTGACCCTAACTTATCATACGCGTGCATATGGTAAGTGATGCATGTGTGTGTGTGTGTGTGTGTGTGAGCAACTATTCATCTGTGCCAAAGGTTATGTGAGGGCCAAGCTTTGGGTGAAGCAGCGGGCAGACTGCTGGAAAACAATAGCGACCCAAAAATCAACTCTGTGATGTCTTCAAGGAACTTAAAGCTGCCCAGTTGACTGGCGAGGGCTTTGGCAGAATAACCACCCGTAGCTTCAAACACTGGTGCCTACTGGGTAATGTGTCAACCTTCCTGTGACCCGCGTTTGGGTCGCTCAAGGCTTTTGAAAGAAGTCCCACAAAAGCTGCACTGTGACATATCTCATTTTTTTTCATGAACTGGCAACAACCCATGTAAAGCACTGAAGCTGGACAGAACACAAACCATAATGTACAGTACAACGTTCCTCCTGCAGATTTGATTAGTGATTCAGCTCCAAGCTGAAACGACTTGTCAGTTGATTCTTTGACAAAAACATAATAACTTAATAACCTTTTTGATGATTCATTAACAGTTATATCTCTAGGTTTTGGAGTGTTGGTCTGATAAAACCAGTAATTCAAAGATCTCACCCCAGGGTTGATCTTGTATAGACCAACTATGGTGATTCTAACTCTAAATATGGGCTGGAACAGCAGTGTGATATTTTAATTTTTAAATCTAAAACTCACTTCATAGATTAGGTTCTAATCTGACAAAATATATATTGTTAAGAAAACCGTAATCATAATCTTTGTTTTATTTAGCTTTTGTCCAAAGCGACTTACAATAAGTACATTTGTCGAAACTAAGAAACCACAAACATATCATTGCAGATAAAGTAAGAGCAAAAAGTAGAAACAAATGTTAGGTCCTCATCTGAGTAAAGTAGTAGCTGTTCTGTTCAGCAAGGATACCTTAAGAACAACAGTGCTATGATGCAAAGTGCATTTTCTTTTTGTGGAAGTGAGTCTATGCAGAGTCAAGGTGAAGTCTGACTCTGCTGTCCTGACATTAGTCGGGAGTTCGTTCCACCACTGAGGACCAGAACAGAGAAGAGTCTGGACTTTGCTGAGCGACATTAGTTTGATTTCAGCGATGGTGGTACCAGCCGGCCAGCTGAAGTAGAAGAGCGAAGTGCTCGCTTCGGCGTGTGGTTTGACCAGTGTTTGAAGGTAGATGGGTGCCGTTCCAATGATGGCCCTGAAGGCCAGTGCCATCTCCTTGAATTGGATGCATGCTGCAACAGGGAGCCAGTGGAGGTCACGGAGGAGGGGGGTCACATGGGAGAATTAGGGTAGATTGAAGTTAAGTTAAGTTTTGTACCCGTGGAGAATGGTGGGTAGCAGAGATTGGATGGGTTACAGCCTCGAGCGATGGGTCTCTGGAGAAACCTTCTTCGGTTTGATGTCCTGACTGGGATAGGACACATGGTGGATACACACCGTCCTGGATTGGACAGATATTCTTTGACCGTTATCCAACTTGAGATGTGTTTTTCTTTGGCCTCTCGAGAGATGATTCTGTCCATTTACACTTCCCGCCTGTTTCTCCGCGTACTGCATTTATTTCCTCTGTACCACCGAAACACACACATCACGAAGCATCAGGAGAGATAATGAACTACAGATAGAAACTTGTTATCCTTGTGACAATCAGTGGTCATGTATAAAATGGTTCCCTCTTTGTGTTAGCAGCAGCCAGTTTCTGAAAAGTGATTGCTGTTTTTATTTGTTTGCATTTCTGAGTGTGTTCTCTCTCTCTAGCTCTCTCTCTCCCTCACACACGCACCTTGACGTTGTCTTTGTTTGGTGGATCAGTGCAAGTGTCAGATGTCTTGGGGCACAATGGAGGCAAACCCCCACTGTTTGAGAGTGTGTGTCACTGCTCAAAGACAGAAGGGGTGATGGAGTGTGTGCGTGTGTGTGTGTGTGTGTGTGTTTGTGCGTGTGTTTGTGTGTGTGTGTGTGTGTGCCCAACTAAGCCCCTTGCTGAGCAGCTGTATGTTGTTGACTGGTGGTGTAATTATGTTAGTGAGAGTATTGAAGCTGGGGACTCCATTAAAGGGGGATACCACTAAATAAGAGGATATTTGAAACAGTAGTTGGGTATGAAGTGTGATTCATATGTCACACGTGAAATCTGTGCCTTTATCCTTCAGTTAATATATTAAACACTGGATGAAGTATTCAAGTGTGTCCAACCATTCATCCCATTAAATCTGCTTGCACAATACACCAAAAAAAAAAGAAGATGCAACTGTTCACTAATTATGAACAGATCAGAGTGTTAAATTTACATTACAAACATTTCTAATATTGTTATGATATTTTTTTATTTTTTGTTTTATTTTATTTATATAATTATATATATTCTGGATGCACTTTATGTACAAAGCATGCTCCTAAATTGGATAATGCTCAATTTGGAATAAGCCAAAATTCTATGTATATGTACACATACACACACACACACACACACACACACACACACACACACACACACACACACAGACACTTACTTTTCTAAACTCCATCCACAAAGTATATAAAAACTAAAAGTTTTCTTTCAATTGGTTGGATAAGATAAAGAACGTGATAACTTTACAGATCATCAAAATTTTAATTGGTGAGGCTGAATTTAGACGGTTGCCATGCCTTCAAAGATTAAGCAGTAATAAGTGCAGCTCAGTCGCTACTCTGTAAATACAGAATGTGAACTTTTCTGTTAAAATAACAAACTCAAATAAACCCTGAACTAATTAAAAGTAATAGACTTTGACATTTATATATATATATTCTTTCACTTTGTTCTGTTTAAGCTTTTGCATTGCGGTTCTGCATAAATAATAACAATTTGTCAGCTGATACTATAGATTAAAAAGGATATCATTGCAAAAACATAAATGAATACAAATAATTATTGTAAAAACTCATTTCATTGCAACTTTAATTTAATTAAATTGAATGCCTTCACATTTAAGTAGTATTTTAGGTAAATCACACTTCTGTCTTAAAGAAGTTTGGTTTAATTTAATTTAAAGTTGGAATAGATAAGTTTTCATCATGACTAATTGTTGATTGCACAATGTAGAAAGATGATTGCATTGGTTCACTATAAGCCTCGCTTTCACTAAACAATTTAGTCTGCCTCCGGGTACGATCTAGGAAAATGAGGGCTCCATTTACGGCACAAAGGAAGTGAGTCAACCATTACATAACCAAAAAAAAAATAAATAAATAACAGGATAGGGCTGTTTTGTCCTTGGTTGCTAACAGGATCTATAAGCTACCCAATTATCAAAGATTATAAATGTAAACTCTTTCCTTTTTTTTAACTGTGGAGAACAAAATGCAGTGTGTCCTGTGAAGTCTTACCCTTGGCATCAATAAAACCAGCGAGTAGTTTCTAGGGGTGTGACGATACACTCCGCTCACGAGACGAGACGAGACACGATATTGGGTCCACGAGAACGAGACGAGACGAGATTTTAAGAAAACTACAATGACAAAATATATGACTGGACCAACAGACTTTAATTTAACAGAGTTGCACATGCATTTTTAAATATTTTATTATAACTCTTTACATGCATCATGTAAGCATGATCTTTTAACAAACTTCTTCTTTCACAAATTTATAAAAGTTAGAATAAAATAAATAAAATAAAATATTTCTTTTTCCCAAGTGTAAATATATGCAAAACCAAATCAAAGTTCTACTTTGTCAATACAGAGTGCAAATAGTGCAAACGGAGCCTGACCGAGTATGTCATGAACAACATGCTGCAACTACAGCATCTTCAGCATCTCCGACATCGCAGCTGTCAAGTGTATCAATGCTTCGGGAGTTTGGTCTTAACTCTGGGCTGGTGATGCTGCTATGGCAGCTTGCTGCTCAAGGTAACGAGCCAGCATATCCAACGTGCCCGTCATTAACTTGTGTGATGGTAATTGTAGCCGTTTCTGCTTGGACATTTTCACCGCGGTATATGCTGAACTACGATGAAAAAAAGCAGTCACACGTCTCACCCGCCTGAGTAAACGAGTGACGCGGGGAACACCAAGGCAAGCTTGGGTTGCAAGGTTTATAGTGTGCGCAAAACAGATGTGTGACTTCAATCCCACGTCGCGCACGGCCACGTCCACGGCCACGTCCATATTACGTGCATTGTCGGTAACAATAAGCGATGCCTTGATTGGGTTTTTAAGCTCCCAGTCAGTAACAACCTCAGCTATGTATAGCTCACAAATCTCGCGAGACAGATTTTTAACGCGACGAGAAATATCGTCGACTTTAATCTCGCGAGATCTCGTGGTACGAGATCTCGTCACACCCCTAGTAGTTTCTGATTATTACTGCATATTACGACTCCTGAATGGTTTTATACTGTCGCAATCATCCTGTAGAAGGCCATGGAATCCTTTGGCTTTTGTGGTGAAAGATGAAAATACCCCTAAAACTGTTGAAGTAAGGTTTTCAGTGAACAGAGACCAAATAGCTGCTAATTGGCAAAGAGTTGCAGCAGCCGGATGGATGGACAGAATCCTCAGCTAGTTGATTTTGTTTGTGTGAAAGACGATGGAAAGCCCTGGATTTGTTGAGTGCTGCTGAAAAAAAACAAAACAAATGGAGTTTTTAACGGCGTTGGTATCTTTTGAGATTTGGCTCACCTCCCCCTCGGTGTTCTCATGTTGCCATGGTGAACAGCTCCCTTTGGCTGCAGCGACGGAGAAAAGAAATTAACACCAGTCTTAATTAGACTGCTAAGTTCCATTTCCACCTTCGTTCCTTCTGCCTTCTCCTCCTCCTCTCCTGACCTTCTCCTCCCTCTCATCACTCCCCTTTCCTACCTGAAAGGCAGGCTGGCATATTAACACCAGCCAGCAGGCATAATTAACGAGACCAGTCAGTCACAGTCAGCCCTCTGAGATTAGAAAGAGTTCCAACTCCCAATGACATGTTGCCTTTCTGTTTTGGGAAACGTTATGTAAAAATCTATAAACTAGAGTGCCCATTCAGAAAGTGTCATTTTGATCAGTTTGGAGATTAGTCTCTGTGTAAAAAGTCTGAATATCAATCTTGTCTGTGCTGTCACTGTCTCCATATTGCTCGTTCAGGTGTAGAGGAGGTCAGAACCAGCAATTTGACTACATATCGTATCCAATATCAGGCAGGTCAAGGTACACTTCAACTGATTTTTACTCTTGAGTAGACCTCAACCGAGATGTCTACCAAAAGTTTGCCTATTACACTTCATCTGTTTCTGGCACTTTGACTTTGACTGCCGTTTCTTTCATCGTGTCAACTACTTACAGCCTCTCTTGCATTTTCCAACTAAAAACCATCAGCCCAAGAACTGACGATTGTCGATATATTTGCACAGAATGTGTTCATTCTACGAGCTTTCTAAGCATTTCTAGCCTTCTGTAATATCTTTACACCTATTCTCCTTATTAAATAGAAATACACACCCATACACCTAGTGAGTTCAAGCTTCTGTCTTTCACTGAACGGAGACGGACTTCATTGCCACTTCATTCAAACTCATTCATACACATTCACACACCAATTGGGGTTTCAGTATCTTGCCCTTCAGCATGCAGACTGGAGGAGTCGGGATTCAAATCTTCCGATTGGAGGACGACTTGCTCTACCTCTGAGCTGTATTTTCATCAGCCTAAAAAATCAATATGAGTTTCAGTGTACGCCATACTTGCTGTGAGACAGCCCCTTCCCATGGGGAACTGAAGCTCTTATCGGTGATCTTCAGAGCTACCAAGTAGACTTTCTTTTGAGGAGAAACTGTAATTTGACCTCAAGGAACACGGAAGTTCACTGCCTCAACTCAGTTCTTTGTTTGTGTTATTATGTGACTTTCAACCAAATCACAAAATAACTTGAAGAATCCAAACTATCACTTAATTTACAGTATAGAAGAATGATCAAAAACATGATCTCATCCTGTTTCAAGTCCAAATAGAGCTTTACACAAAACCACTATTAGAAGGTACATTTGTAGAAATGTACATGCTTGTCTCTTACAATGAGTGAAAGTATGTTTTTTCTATTTTCCCAGCATTGCTTTTTTTAGCAACAGAGTTGCATCTGATTTTTACATAAGATGAAATCAGTGGCTGGCTAGTTTGCATGGTCTCCCTGTGCCAGCGTTTCCTCCCACAGTCCAGAGACATGCAGGTAAGGTGGTGAATCTAAAAATGACCCACAGGTGTCAATGTAAGTGTGAACGGGAGCTCCATGTGTCACGTCTGTGATTGACTGAAATCTTGTAAAGGGTGTATCCATCCTATCAACTGGGATTGGCTGCATCCTGCCATGAGCCTCTACAACAGATAAGCAGTTACCGACTTCTTATCTGCAATTGTTGGATTTCACGGCCCTTTTAATCTCTCCTGGAGGTGGAGTTGACGTGTGAATGGAAAATCCGTTTTACCTGTTCAGTTTCATGGAAGAAAGAGTAGATTTTCCTGCTGGTTTTCACAATGTAGACCAGGATGGTCTCTGAAGGGAGGGGGAGGAGGGAGCAGATGTTCTTGTGGGACAACGAGCTTGTCATTATCACGTCTTCCCCTCTCCTTATTTTCCTCTGTCCTTATACCTCCCTCCTCCAAAACACACATCTTACCTCCCTCTAGCATCCCTCCTATTCCCATTGTCTTCCCACAGACACCTCACCTCCTCCTTATATCCTTGTCTCCCCCACCCCCCGTCCCTGTACAGCTTCTCCCCCTCCCCTACCACCCCCCCAAACTCTTATCCCACAATGCCCCTTTCTCAGCTCTCCTGCCTATGCTGGGTAATTATCTCAATGCTTCATGTGTGTGTGTGCATGCGTCTGTGGCTTTGTGTGTGTGTGTGTGTGTGTGTGTGTGTGTGTGTGTGTGCAGTTGTCAAAATAAATACCACCATCAGCATCACTCGTATTGGAATCATCATCATCACTGTCACTCCTAATAATAATAATCATCAGTATCATCCTCACTATTATATTTCTGATCTGAAAGTCATGTCTCTCTGAGAAAGAACTTGTCACCAAAATTGTTAGTATTATTTTATTGTATTTCTATTTCTTTTCTATTCAAAAACAATTTTTGATCTACAGGTAAAAGGTCTTAACATACTTGAATATAATATTCATAACTATTTTTTCATTCGTATATATTGAGCTGGAATTAAGAATCGGGGGTTTGGTTACCTTAGAATGAGCTGGTCCTCTTCATAGATTCTGCCATGTTGCACCACCATGTTTCTACAGTAACCCAGAATGGACAAACCTAACTCTGGCCATAGATTTTAGACTGATTTTATATATTGTTTTATAATATTCAGAAATGGTTCCAAATCTAAATTCATTTAAAGTGAAAAATGATAACTCCAACTAAAGCAATCAAAAACACTTTCTGTGTCTAGAGACCAGCTAGAATCAGCTATTGGGGTTTCGCAGTCTTTAGATTAATTAGTGTCATTGTGAAAAGATTTTTGAACAGCTTTCTATTGCAGCATATGTGACTCATTGGTCAGTAACATCCCCTTTTGATTATTGACTCTGTTATTGAGGATGGGAGTTGCCCTTTATTAACAGCTGCACTGAATGTCTTTAAAATCTCAGGAAGAAGCTCTTTCTCCAACATCTTCAATTCAATACTTTTATTTAGCTCCTCGAGGGTTATTTTTCTCTTCTGAAGGTTTAGGGAGATTTGGGTCTTAAATAAAAGTTTATGTGCATCTGAACCTCTAATCTCTTATTGCATGGGGTGGCCTTTGTTCCTGCTTTTTACCCCAGCATATGTTCTTGCCTTGTCCTTTTTAATGCTTGATAAACGCTTGTTTTTGACCAACAATCATCGTAAAACCAACGATTTTATGACCGTTTTCTTATACCTTTTACACCTCTAAGTGTGCAACTGTCTCTCTGTGTGTCTCCAGCTTCATTTTTATTGTATCAGCTTCACACCTGCTGTGTGTATCCACACAGCGATGGTAACGCCATTAGCAGTTTTGGCAACAGATACGATCATGATGGCCAGCAGTTAGTGAAACTTATTTTCTCACAAAAGACCAACTTGATTGTGCTTAGCAGCAGGCGATTGTATTTCCTGCTTGTATCCTTCCTGTCACGCCGGTGGTTGATTAACTCTCAAACGATGGTGGTGTTGTGTTTGTGTTACAGAGCAGCTTGAACATGAAAAACCCTATTCATTCATAACATTTACTGGTTTTAGAGTCTGCCTTTGTAAGATCACACTCATGTCACATAGGTGGGAGTAGATTTTTTATTATCACAAAACATATAATGCTTGATGGTTTGATGTCCTGATTAATATTTCCCCCAAATATCAGGCATTTTGCACCCCGAGCAGAAGCACACTATCCTGGGAAATTGACTTGTTTTCAAGGTATAACTACTGCTACAGTTAAAACGCATTAGTCCACATGCTGAAGTGATACTGAACCCCAAATTACCCCCAAATGCTGAGCCATTGACGTGTGAATGAGATTAGCTCCTGATGTGCTCCTCTGCCATCAGTGTATGAAAGTGTGTGATGGGGTGAATGGACTGAATGTAGTGTGAAGCACCTTGAGTAGTCAGAAAGACTAGAAAAGCTCTATAGAAATGCAGGTCCATTAACCATATTAGTAAGTATTCAAGTAAAAGAACAGCGTTTATGGTATTCCACATTAGAATGAGCTGTGGTGTCCTATGTTTCCCTCGTCACGTGTCCTATATTCTGTTCAGAGGCTGCTTGTGCATGCTGACCTGTATTACAGGCACAGCTGCACTGAGTCTTCCAGCTCTCACCCAGCCACGACACATTTCTGTGGTACCTATACATTTGGTGTGTGTCAGCCTTTTTGGTTTATGACTATTCATATTCAAAACATATACTGTAGTCTACAACAAGGGAGGCTCTGTAGTTCCAATCAAGACGCACTTTATTACTCATTTCAACCTTGAAAGGCAGCACACCAGATCCAGTCTTATTCTTACCTTTTAGAATATACGCCCTAGACTTATATATTACACTGCATAACTTTATTTAATTTATTTTTTGACTGCATTGCTTTAACTAGAGGGAACCAAAATTTAGCATTTTGCTGAAAGGAAACCCAATTAAATAGATTACAATAATTTAGGCTATAAAACAATTGAGGTCAAACTTCCAGATGCTGCTCTATTATTTCTTTGTTTTGGTATTTGTGACATTTGGTGTAGATTCATCTTCTGCGTTACATTTACCTGGCAGTCCTTTCACAAACTTGTCCATGAATTGCTAGCTAGCAGTGCAGAAGAACGATGCATCATTTATCTTAAGGCTCGCCGTGCCCCCCTAATTTGAAAACCAATGCTCTAACTGTTGCTCTGACGGTAAGGTTGCTGTTTGAATGTTGAGGAGAGGGGAGGGGACTATTAGAGAGGAATCACATCCCCTTATTTAGTATACAAGATTTAGTATACGCCGGTGTTATAGGGGCCACCCTTCTGAAAACAACCACTATGATGTTGATGCTGCAACTTACATATAGCACTTTGATAATATGTGGTGAATAGGTCTATAATAAAGTTGAGGTGTTATGCCATTTTTGTTTTCTTCTTATAGTTATTTATATATCTGACCATTGCTGTATGGCACATGATGACTTTCCAAAAGGACTAATGAATACATCTATCTCATCTAACCTCTCCCTGTCACTGTCGATGTGCAGACAACTTCACTTGGTTGGCGCTGACTCGCATGAAGGTTGATGTTTTTGTCTCCATCGTGCAGTGATTTTCCAACAGTGCCTTATTCTGAGTTTGTATAAAGTCAAACTAGGGAAAAGGTCGGAGTTGTTTTATCATGTGCAATGTTTAAAATGTTCCTGAATCGACACCCTTATGGGATATTAATGCAGAATGGACTGATTGTCGTTCTTCTGGTTGTCTGATTGTGTTTTTGAAGTGTGTTTTTGAAACTGGAGCTTTTTCAACTGTATTGCATTATGGTACCTCAGGGCTGTGTGTGTGTGTGTGTGTGTGTTTGTTTCTGGACTCCTTTTCTGGGTTTGTCCATCAGCATTTGTGCTTTTAGTTTGTGTGGTCAGAATGTTTATGTCATTGTGTGTGTGTGTGTGTGTGTGTGTGTGTGTGTGTGTGTGTGTGTGTGTGTGTGTGTGTGCGCGTGCGTGTGTGTCTGTGTCTGTGTGTGCGTGTATGTGTGTGTGTGCACTCGCATATTGCTGTGTTTGGTGTGTTTCTACATTAGATGTGTCTGCACATTGTCTGTATGTACTGTATGTGTTTCAGGGTGTGTGTGTGTGTGTGTGTGTGTGTGTGTGTGTGTGTGTGTGTGTGTGTGTGTGTGTGTGTGTGTCGTGGTTGGCTGCTGCTAGCCCGTGCCTCAGCACACACTTTATCCTGCTAGACCCGTGTATGTGTGTCCCAGTCTATGCGATGAAAAGGGGTGGTGGAGGAGGAGGAGGAGGGTAGCGGTGGAGAGGAGATGTGGAGGGGGCAGCAAGCTTTCACTGAATGGACCCCACGTGTATCCTAGCAACAGGCTAGGGCTGGTTTGGACATGGGATGGAGGGATGAGCAGAGGGAGAGAGCCCACGAAAAAAACAGGAAATGAGAGAAAGAGCGAGAGGCTGCTAATGTGTGGATGTGGAGTGGAGGTGCAGCAGGTCAGAGGGGAGGGATGGAGGCTCAGATAGAAAGGAGTTGGATTTGGTGGAGATCAAATCAATACGTATGAAAGATAGACCAAGAAAATTGTACCCTTTTGAAATGCAAATGAACAAAATATTTAACATTGTACCATTCCATGTATATGAGTGTGGACAGATGCATTAATAATGAAAAAACAAATTTATACTCTATGGGGGGAAAACTTAAAGGAGCAATATACAACGTTCAGAGCATTTATATAGCAGCAAACAACTATTTGATATGTAAAGATAAAATGGAGTAATGTCAACCTGAGCAGAGAATGAGAGTCGCTCATCCTCTGTGTTGTTATCCCAGCTTCTCCTTGCTCTGGTGACGTACCCAGGCCGGCCATGTGTGAGCCCCACTGGCTAGCTGACAGCCGCCGCCCTGCATGCTCTCATACGGCCGTTACAGCTGACAAGGCTGTCCCGACTGACAGCTTCATCCCTGAAGCGTAGCTTCATCCTCCAGCCCCCTCAGGTTAACGACGTTATCTCTGTCAGCACGTTTGCCGTATGTTTGTACTGTTTTATTAGCAAACAGCGGACTGGTGTAAATCCTGAATATTAGCTCCCCTATGTACTGAATAGGGAATTGATTTGGATTCAGGACTCCATACATCAAAATGGAATTGTAAGATAAATATTCATAGTCCTAGCCTTGATATAGGGACACAACATGGGGGAAACACCCCTTCAAACTGTGGCACAAGACAGGAAAATGGGTCATGGGTCTGTTGCGGTTTTAGTGGACTTGTCTTTGTCATGGCTGCTCTACAGGATGGACACGACAGCCTGCAGCCTCCTGAGATACTGTACATGCAGTCCTGTGTGTTTACCATGTTTATTTGTATGTTCACTCAAGTGTGTCCTGCAGATGGGCAGCTCTGCCCTTGCACCCCCCCCCCCCCCCCCCCCCCCCTCTCTGTGACTTTGACCCTCCTGCACGGCCAGTAGGAGGTGGGGGGTTGCTGTTTGTGTGTGTCGGTTGGTTGCATGCTGTGCTGTCCTGTCTGCTGTGCCTTAAGGTGTTCCCTCAATACACACACACACAAACACACACACACACACCCCATGTCCCACAAAGTGTGTGTGTGTGTGTGTGTGTGTGTGTGTGTGTGTGTGTGTGTGTGTGTGCATGCTGTCACATAAGCTACAGTCCCGGGCTGGTGATGTGCCCTACAACCTCAGGTCCTGTGTGTGTGTGTGTGTGTGTGTGTGTGTGTGTGTGTGTGTATGCTCTGCGTCTGTGTGCATGTGTGTAATTGAATCTGTGTATATTTTTGCATACTCTCTCACATGGAGGATGTATTGCTGTATCTATTGAGTGTGGTGGTTTTTACGTCACATTCAACCCTGATATCAGGGACAATGAGCATGGAGCAGACAGCGGAGGACAAACATGTCCTTGTTTGTGTGTGTGTGTGTGTGTGTGTGTGTGTGTGTGTGTGTGTGGGGGGGGGGTCTCCTGGAGCTGTGTTGTGTGGTGGCCTGGCCCTCCTGTGATGTGAGA